>SRMA01024409.1:22473-48704 GCA_007224835.1 Danionella cerebrum
CTTCATCTATAAAGGAGGTACAGCGTTTTCTTGGTTTTGCCAATTTTTACAGGAAATTTATTTTGAACTTTAGTACAGTTGCAGCCCCATTATCTGCTCTCACCAAGGGTAGCCCGGCAGGTTTTCTATGGGGTCCAGAGGCCGAACTGGCCTTCAACAACCTCAAGAGTCGCTTCACCTCTGCACCTATCCTTCTCCTTCCCAGCCCAGACAGACCCTTCACAGTAGAAGTGGATGCATCGGACGTAGGTGTTGGTGCAGTATTATCCCAGAGAGGAGATGACAACAAACTACATCCGTGCGCATTCCTCTCCCACCGTCTCACGCCTACTGAGAGGAATTATCACATAGGTGACAGAGAGTTACTAGCTGTCAAGTTAGCCCTGGAAGAATGGAGACACTGGCTAGTGGGCGCCAAACATCCTTTTGAAGTTCTCACGGACCACAAGAATCTCGAGTACATCCAACAGGCAAAGCGACTCAACCCCCGCCAGGCACGCTGGTCCCTATTCTTCAACCGGTTCCATTTCACTCTCACCTACCGACCAGGTACCAAAAATCTGAAACCAGATGCACTGTCCAGAGTTTATGTAAAATCTCCTCAAGAAGATGACATTACCCCTATCATTCCCAGGGGTAAGATAATTGCCCCTATCCAGTGGAACATGGAGAGCATGGTGAGGAAAGCCCAAGTCAAAGAACCTGATCCTGGAGGTGGACCTCATAATCGCCTGTTTGTTCCTAAAGCCGTCCGAGCTAAGGTCCTTCAGTGGGGGCACTCCTCACAACTTACCTGTCACCCTGGGTCCTCTCGCACTCTCGAGTTCCTCCTGAGACGATTTTGGTGGCCCACTATCAAAACTGATGTTGCTACATTTGTTAAAGCTTGCCACACCTGCAACCAGAGTAAGGTTCCTCACAGTTCACCCCAGGGACACCTACACCCACTTCCTATACCTCACAGGCCATGGTCCCACATCTCTCTGGACTTCATCACTGGACTCCCCTTATCTCAGGGTAACAATACCATCCTAGTCATTGTAGACCGATTTTCCAAGGCAGCACGATTCATTCCCCTTCCCAAACTACCCTCTGCTAAAGAAACTGCTGAACTCATAATGAACTCTGTATTCCGGGTCTTCGGTGTTCCACTAGACATTGTCTCGGATCGAGGACCCCAATTCTCTTCCCAAATTTTGGAGAGCCTTTTGTCAATCCTTGGGTGCCACAGTGAGTCTGTCTTCAGGGTTCCACCCTGAATCTAATGGCCAAACTGAGAGGCTCAATCAGGACCTGGAGACTACCCTAAGGTGCATGGCAGCAAACAACCCTACTTCCTGGTCCCGCTTTATCATGTGGGCGGAATATGCCCACAACACACTGTGTTCTTCAGCTACAGGCATTTCTCCATTTGAGTGCCAGTTCGGATATTCTCCTCCACTGTTCCCTGAGCAGGAGGTAGAAGTGGCAGTCCCCTCTGCCCGTCAGTTTGTTAAACGTTGCCGTCAGACCTGGAAGAAGGTCCGCATCAAGCTTCTCAAAGCCTCTCAACAGTACCAACACCAAGCCAACCGCAGACGCAGACCTGCACCCATTCTGCGCCCTGGGCAAAGAGTCTGGCTTTCCACTAAACACATTCCCCTTCGTTTGGAATCAAGGAAACTCTCCCAGAAGTACATTGGCCCCTTCAAGATTGCCAGGAAAGTCAACTCTGTTACCTACCGTCTATACTTACCCAAATCCTTAAAGATAAATCCCACTTTTCATGTGTCTCTGTTAAAACCTGTGTTTTCTTCTCCCTTTTCTGTGACAGACAAACCTCCTCCTTCTCCTCGTTACTTTGGGGGCCAGCCTGCTTACACAGTCCGACGAATACTGGATGTCCGTCAAGTGCATAGATCTCGACAGTATCTCGTGGACTGGGAAGGCTATGGTCCTGAGGAGCGCTCCTGGGTTCGGGCCAAAGACATTTTGGACCCCAATCTAATTCGAGACTTTTTAAAATCAAGGTCTCACAACAAGAACGTCAGGAGCCGTTCCTAGAGGAGGGGGTCCTGTCAGGACCTGCCATTTTATGGCTTAAGTTTTTTCATGTTATGATTTTGTTTCTCCACTAGATGTCCTCATTTCTACCCATGTGTTGCTTTAGGCCAGTAATTACCTGATTGTTTTCACATGTGCCCTGTTATGTCTTGTGTATTTAAGTTGACTATCTTTCCCTGTTTCTTTGCTCAGTTATTGTTGATGCAAGCCCGTGGTAAATCGTGAGTCCTTCTTTGAGTTCTTTGTGCCCTTACAGTGTTTCTTGGTTTTTTATGGACTGATTTCCCTGCTCTATCTACTGAAGAGATATTTTGCCTGTTGGCCTTTTTGTTCCTCCGTTATACAGAGATATTTTGCCTGTTGGCCTTTTTGTTCCTCCGTTAAACTAAGCCCTTATTTTATCTCTGCATTTTTTCCAACTCTGGATCTTTTGTTTTTTTGTAAATAAACCTCTGAGCCTGAGTACTGTCTTCATCGTTGGTGTCATCACCTTCCTGTGGCTGAGTGGTTAAGGGTTTAGACGTTGACACAGGAGACCCGGGTTCAATCCTGACAGTTCAAGAAACCAGTCTGAGATGATTCAGCTTTCTGTTCATTATCTTTAGCTTAATTGATGTCCATGACACAAGGCATAATTTCTTAGAATGAACTAACTTTGCTTATAGCTGATACCAATAAATTTGCATTCTGATTGAAGCAGACTGTAATAATGGAGCGGCAAATAAACACCTAGAGATTACAAGAGAGCTGCTGCTAATTAATAAAAAAGGAAAACATTTGCAACAATTCCTGGGTGTGTTGCCTGACCTCTGACACCCGTGCTTTTGAGAAGGATGACTGGAGCCATGTGTGATTTGTAGCATAGTAATTAACTAAATGTGTTGCCTTAATCAATGTGTCCAGACAATAGAGTTAAAGTCCTGTGAAGTGTGCTTATTAAGCAGGTAGAAGGGCTTTCAAAGGTCAAGAAGGCTTAACCACAAACTCTGTCTGCAAATAATATAAACATTATTCAGGGCATAGATGCTCAGATTAGACATCCTTGATGCAAAAGTGTAACAACTAATGTTTTTTTTTGTTTGTTTTTTAATAAATGATCTTGTTATAAGATCTACAAGAAAATTTATTGGCTCACTAAACTGATAGAAACAAATATTTGCCCAAAATAAAGAAAAATTTCAGTACTGTCCTGTCCAACCAGCCATTACAATAGCATTCATCTCACATCAATATTTTTGTAATTATTAACTAATGATGTAAAGGTCCAATTCTTGTCATGGATCCAACTGTTTCAGTCATTCAGGACGTGTGTCGGAGAACCGACTGGTAAAATAACGTTCCCTAGGAGAGTAACTAAGTCCGAGCACTGATGTCCCCTCTTGGCCTTAGCAGTAAGCTAGCATTAAGGGAAAAATCTTCATTTATTATTCTTTGTCCTGATCCTCATTTCTAAGGGCTGCTTTGATTGATTTCTTCCTGGTGCCAACAATTGCAAAATGTGTGAATTGTCATGTTACTTACATTGTTTCCTGAAAGATGTAAGTTGAGTGACAGACTATGGGAATCGCTCTTTGAGCGCCCAATTTTCTCCAACCTTCCAAATTTTATTGTGTCAAACCACAATAAACGCCACTCAAGCTTTTTTCTCAAAACCCCTTAAAGTCCACTAAATCAAGCACAGCGCACAGAAGATGCCACACCTGTTTCCCCATTGATGGTTTTCACCTCTCAGCTGCCCCTCGTTTGTTCCTTATTATGAGTACTATTTATCCTCCTTCTTTCAATTTTACCTAACTGGCGTATTAGTTCTCTCTACTGCTAGTACTCGAAACACTCAGTTCAGTTTGCTCTTCTCTTGTGTTGTTATTTTGAACAATTCTTCCAGATACCCAGAAGACGGTGCTTCTGTTGTACTTCAGTTAATAAATTTTATTACTCACTGCAATTGGGTCCTCCTCAGTCGCTTTCTTGACAGAAGATGAGGCACTAAAGAAGTGGAAAAATGACGGCTGTTACCTTCAGCAAAAGTTGGAACAACGACAAAAGAATCAGCTGATCACAGTCAAAAAAAGAAAGTCCTTGACCAAGCAGCTGATAACTCTTTTGTAGAGCTGAGTCCAATATCTGCATGTGGATTCTGACATTCTAGGCCTTGTGCAAGGAATATTGAATTAAATTATATATTAATCATTTCTAAGTCACCCATTAATATTAACTTGTGAGACCATTTTAAAATAGATAAATTGTTCCATGTTCCTCAGACATATTGATAGCAGATAAAATGTTAAAGATAGTTTTACCTTTATAACCTTTTACCATTTTAACTCTGCTGGTGATGTAGAGAGCTTAACTGGCCCAACCTTCAGGGAAATGAATTCATTTACTAAGTGTCTCAATAATTACACTGACATCAGGGTTAATTGCCTAATCCGTATTGCCATAGAAGCGTCCTGTTGAAATCCCTATACAATCTGTTCCAGGAAAGGGGCCAGAGGAAAGCAGCAACAGTGGGACACTATGACCTAAATAAAATCTTCTTTCTCAATTAGGAGGCTCTGTTTGTTTGTAATTACTTTTGTTTGATTGTTACGAGTCAAGTTTCAAGCATAATCATGTTTTTTTTAAACTTGCTGCACAAAGCAGATAAAATTCAATTTTTGTTCATTTGCATCACAAATTACTCATAAGGAGTGATGACCAAAGAAACCAAATGTTTAAATGAGATATCTGAACGTTTCAAAACTCTGTTTACATTCAAAAAATAAAAACTTTTCTTGGAGCCAGCTCCAGGAACATAAGTTTTAAGATGTAATCCTAAAGTATGAGGCCTAATTAAGCAGGTTTTCATCTAGCTTCCTCCATGATGTCAGTCAGCTCTTTCAAACTTAGTCTGGGTTAGTTTATACTGGTCTTAACCCAGACTAGACAACCAACTTTAGCATGGTTAAGGTACCACATAGAATTATGTTTTGTGTATGCATGCGTGTGTGTGTGTGTGTGTGTGTGTGTGTGTGTGTGTGTGTGTGTCATTGTGCTTTCCTTGTGCCAGAACTTTGAAAAACACAAGCCATTTCAAAGGTCTTGTACTTCAAGTGTTATGCCTTCTTTGCACTGATAGCACTGGTTTGGAGTCTGTAAAATGAAATCTGAAAAAGATCAAGAAAATGTATCTCAATTTTTCTCACATTTATGTGTCGTAACTCTTGTAATGCTCATTTAAAACCATAAATACAGAATTTTTTTTTATTTCAAATATAATGTGTAGATTTCAAAAAGGTTAATAAACAATAAGTGGGCTGCGTCATTCCTACCTCACTCAAAACAGCCGGTCTCATTTAAATTTGCCTATGTCTGAACAAGTCTATATATAATCCTTCATTGTCTGTTCTAGCGCCACCTTGCGGCAACATGGAGTAACCCAGTTGTATACTGCTATTTCAGACTGTGTTTGAAGGACATGTTTGTGAACCAAATTCCCAAAATATGTTAACATGACTGAACAAATCTACAATGTACAATCTACCAGGTGGGCACAGAAAATACAACATTTATAAGGTAATTCCTTTTACCATTTTTAACATGTGACAAGAACATTGGCCAAAACAACAGCAGAAAAAAAAAATTCTGACTAATTCACAGCGCCAGCTGGGGCTCACAATATTTCTTGATGCGATTGTTATTTGCTAAATTGCTTGTGTGTTCAGTAATTGTAACAATTCTCTCCTGAATGCATCTCCTAAATAAGGATTTCCAATTGGGCGTATTACAACAAACTGGCCATTGAGAGGCGATAGCGCCAGAGGTGTTCGGGGTGCACATTTAGTTTTAGTGTAAAATTCTTCTTGGCAAAAAAGCTTCCATTTTATCCCTCATTTTTCCAACACGAGCAGAAGACACACATCTGCTCCCTCCATTACAGAACTATATTCTCATGAGATATATATCTCTGAGGAATATCTCTGTCTTAGCTTAGGAAAAAGATAAGAAAAAGATTTGGGTATTGCTTTATTTTTTTAACATTGCCATGGGGAAAATTATATTATGTCACTGCAGCATCCACTGTGTTTACCATAGCAATTTCTGTGGCATATGTCTATCTCAGCTTAGGAAAGTCAAAGATACATGTGGGTTGGCTTATATTTACATAGGGGTCATTATATTGTCACAGACAACTCCATACCAACCAAACTGTTTACCATTGCAACTGATTTGACATAACTCTATCTCAGCTTAGGAAAGGGGGGTTGGTTTATTTTGCTTGTAAAGATCTGGGAAATGTTATATTTAGTCACTGACCCCTCCATAGCAACCAGACTTTTTAACCATAGCAACAAACTTGGCATTGCTCTCAGCTTAGGAAAGTCTTGAGACATGAGGGCTGGGTCATTTTACATCATTTACAACACCATTATGTGGGAATGGGATGAAGTATAAAAAATTAAAGGTATCAAAAATTCAATCATAAAGTACAAAAACTGTTTATAAAAAAAAAAAGTCATTAAAGAGAACACCATATGAGGGTCCCGCTAAGCTGTCCTGGGCCCTGCCATCGTGCGCACACGATGTCATGATCATTGTCTCAATCCAAAGTCTTTCCCAAGTTCGCACCTTCCAGCACACCCACCAGAGACCCCAAGAAGGCCAGGTACGTTGCATCATTATTCAGCCAAAAAGCACAAACAGTAAGAGACCCATGCCTTATTTGAAGGTGCAGGGATGAAGGTCACCAGGGTAGACCCTTGGCAACACATGGCAACTCAGCTGAGGGGCAATGAGTAAGCCCAAACCTCCGCTTAGAAACTCCAGAGTAGTGTAGTGTCCAGCCCCTCTCAAATGATTGGGTTCCAGAGCTGAGGCTATGTGTTGAGGTGACTCCAACTATTTGTAGCTGGTACTGCTTAGCCTCTATCCTCCTGAAAGTTGACAATCCATGTCCCTAAAACCAGATTTAGTGACTGAGGATTGGGCTGCCCTGCCTTCGACTGCCACCCAGTCCACAATGCACAGGCCCCTTATGACCCCTTTTGCATGTGGTGAGCCCACGGGAGGTTATACCCATTTTGCTCATCGGGCTGAGCCAGTCATCAGACACTCGCATATGAGCCCCAACCCTTGGCCTGGCTCCAGGGTGGGACCCTGGTTGCGCCATACCGGGCAACGTCACGGCCCTTGATTATTTCTTTGTCATAAGGGGTTTTTGAACCACTCTTTGCAGACATCACCTAGGACGGACCTTGGGAGACCCTAGCAGTAGCATTTTGCGTCCGACAACATAGCTCCGAGGATCATCCAGCAACACGAACCCCTCCACCATGACAATGTAGCAGTTCTAGGAGGGGGTATTTCCAGGCAATTTGTTCAATTTCAGAATAGGGAACCTTTCTTTTTCACCTTTGTCTTGCAAAATGTTTACCTTCATCTTGATTTAAATACACTTGTTTAATTTAAAAATCTTTTTTTTTTATCAAAAATTTATTGTAAACATCATTTGAGACTGTTTAACTTTTCACATGAGCTATTTGTAACACCAATTGATTAATTAAGTCAGGTTAATAGCAAGTGTTCCTACAAAATAGAAAAGCGACAAGATTTTTTTGTGAAATGATAGTTTTACCAGAAAATATGGTTAAAATATAATCTGTAATGTAAATCAATGTACTCATATGACAAAGTATAAGTATTAATGCACAATTCCCCACAAAAGAGCAACATTTCACCAGTTTTTCTTTTTTAAAGTTAACTGTTCTTATCGTCTACTGAGATTTACACTAAAGGGGGCAGAGTAGATGGAAAGGTATATGAGAGAGTTGTTTTTTTTCCAATATGCAACGCATTCTGTAATTCGTAAAAAAGGCAGTGCTAAATGTGGCATAAGGCTCTTAGGTTGTGTAAGCAAGTGAAAGATGTTAGTTCTATATCTTAAATTTCCCAAAGTAATTTGTTTACAACATTGAATAAACTTCAGAATATGATTTCTTCTTGCGACTTTATTGACTTTAAAAACCTTTAGTTACTTTAGCTTTGGATCATTAAATAATAACATCCTCATTTTTCAGCTCTTTCTCTTTTTCTTGATTGCCGAGGTCTCCTATCTGTCTTGATATCTCATTAATCAAACTCTGGCACATAAAAGAAAGGCTGCCAACCCCATCAGCACTCTAATAAAATCTGTTGAAGTTAATCACTGCTTCACATGTGGAAAACTGATCGCTGCATCCACCATGTCTCCAAACAGTTTCTTCATCTTACTTTCATGATAAAGGAAGTCAAACTGGTGAATTATACAGGGTTCCTGCTGGGACTTAAAAACTCAATGAGAATTTTTGATTAAAATAACACAATAATTAACTCAACTATGGGTTATTTTAATTCAATTCATTGTGTTAACCAAAAATGTGTTATTTTGGGGGGCTGATTGAAATTTCCCCATTATGGATATTCCACGAAAATGAAGACTATCAACAATATAAATGCATGCATTTCCTTATTAAATATCTAAATGTTACAACGCATGCGGCTAATTAAATATTCAGTGAAATTTAGAAAGGAAAAAACAAATGTGTGGTGGTATTGGTGAACAAAAGGAAACAAATATGCATTCTGAAACTTTAGATATACAGTGGTACCCCAAGATACGTAAGTAATCCGTTCCAGGGTGGCGCTTCGTATCTTGAAGCAAGTTTTTATGTAAAACACCTAATCCGTGCAACAGCTCTCAGAAACAATAGTTTAAGTTGATAAAAAATGGAAAACCAGAGAAAAATCAAGTAACGTTTCTTCAATCCTTAAATCTACACATTAATAATGTAATAAATGATAATAAAACAGAATAAAACACAAGCAAAATACGTAATATGTACAAAAATGTGAACTACCTTGCGAGGTTTACCTTATAAACGTCATTTCTTTTACAACACCTTGACTCTAAACATTTGTTATAGTACATTATTGGTAATCTATATATAATGTTTCACTCGATTTAAAACTGATTTAACGTGTTTTAAGGCGTATCAGCCCCCTTTTAGCACTGTCTGCAATGGGAGAATGGAGCACCAGGACCCAAAAGCGCTGCGTCAGACTTAACAAGCGGATAGTAGAGCAGAAATGTTGGTATTTTTCGTATCTTGGAATTTTTGCGTATCTCGAAGTAAAATATTTCCCAGGAGACGTTTTGTATCTTGAAAAATTCGTAACTCGAAGCATTCGTATCTCAGGGTACCACTGTATATGTGCATTATATAAACTCATAGTGTCACCAGGTCTGGCCAGGCCAAACCATGCAGAGCCTGCATCAGTCCACTGGGCGCCACCGAAAACAGACTGGAGAAGAACAGAGCGTAGGTAGGGGGTTTCTAGGAAAATACCATGAAATACCCACAGCGGGTAGTGGGGCGATGTTCTAGAAGGGAGGGTGGTTGAAGTAGGACCGGGTGCGGCTGTGAGTGGGTTGAACTGGGGAAATCCGGGAGGGAAGGGCTTGAAGGTTCCCGAGTTCAGAAGCGTAGCCGCTGCATTTTCGTTCCATGAGGGGCCGGCTAATAGAAATTGGCTTAACGCTGACGTGACATTTATATTCATAGAATGATTCTACACTATAACTCACCATCGCATTGTGATCAGAAGATTAGCAATCACTAAAACATGGTATTTTGCTTTCTCTTGAAATCCTTGTCACACTCGATGGATCAATCAGAAGTGACCTTTCAGGGTAACAATCAGAGCCAGCTGTGAGAAACTTACATAACCAAATCATGTTCTCTCAAGATGAATTGCTCCACAAAACGAACAAGACAAGCCTTTTAGACATTAATCTAAAGCCTAATTCAAATATTTCATATATCATGGAGCAAGTTCAGGAGTGTTTAGGAACGGCGTTTCTGTGACATCCAAGGGTTTCATAACAATGATTTTAATTTATGATGAATGCACAAAAAGATTTGCATAATTGATTTTGTTTCGCTCAAAATGACAGGGCAATAGTTGCAATTACAAAGGATGTTAGAGATTATTCAATTTTCAGTGTGTGTATTATTCAGTTTAGCTAGCTGCTTCCCCATGACTAGCTATAAGTTTCTTTAACATTCCCCATCCTTGAGAAGGTCCTCTCAGTTTAGCTAGCTGCTTCCCCATAACTTGCCAAAGTAAGTTCCTTTCACACCAGTTCCCAATTCCTTGCACGCCAACCCACTCTCCAGCCTTGATAAGTTGCTTCTGTTTAGCCTGCTGCTCTGCCATGACTTATTACAAGTTCTTTTACATCCCCCACCCTTGAGATTAATCTTAAACTTTTAGCCCCTTGAGAATCTGTGGGTGATTGTACATTGCATTTAACTTTATACTGAGATAAACGAAAGAGAAATTATACAATTTAGATTTCTGGTTCACATTCCTCTTGTGAACAGTGAAATTTTACATGTTGAATTCCATGTAGAATGTTTCATCTGACTTAAGACCATTGCTCTAGTCCTGTTTTGTTCACTGTACATGTTTACATGCATATTGCCTTCTTTATAGAAGAAAGCTTTTAATATTTCCGTGTCATTTAACTCCCGTATGTGTATGTCTCTTTGTGTGTGTGTGTATCTCGCTTGTTTTTCAGCCAGATTTCTGCCCCCTCAAAGACTTGGTATTGTAACTTCAGATACACTCTGCTCAGGAATCCAATTTAGTAGCATCTACTTGAGGTCATTTGCTATAATAAAAACACATATCCACCCCACAATTAGTCGAAAAAGGACAACTGTCAGATGTCCCTTGGACATCCCCATGGAAGATCTCTCCTTGTGGGGCATCATTCATGCAAAGTATTGTGAAGAATCAACCCAAACCTACACAGGAGGAGCTGGTCATGGCGTGAAGAGAGCTGGGACCAGTGTTTAAAAGGATGCTATTTCCCCACTAGTTGAGAATTGCTGACTTAGCCCAAGTCCAGGTCTGTTTGAAGTTCACCAGAGATGATTTGGATTACGTTTTGTCCACCTATGAGTGTGGCAAATACAGTGTATACAGTGGTACCCTGAGATACGAATGCTTCGAGTTACGAAATGTTCGAGATACAAAGGTCTCGCGGGAAATTTATTGCTTCGAGATGCAAAGAACAATTTGAGATACGAACAACTACAAGCAATTCTGCTGCATTTCCGCTTGTTTGTATGACATCGCATTGCGATTCTGGGTTCTTGCGCTCCTATCTCCCAGTGCAAAAGGTCTGATGCGCTTCAAAACACTTCAACAACACAGTGAAACATTACGTATAGATTACTAATAATGTGCTATAACAAATGTTAGAGTCAAGGTGTCGTAAAAGAAATAACGTTTATAACGTGGAAAGTGCTGTTCTGTAGCGCAAGTTCGAGAAACACTGTGACGCATTCTCAGACGCGTTTCTCCATCTGTCTGCGCTTGTGCTTGAAACCGTGTTTGTGTTAATAATTCATGAAATATCTTGAGAAAGTTAACTTTCATCCGTGGTGTCGTAATGTTTTCTGCATCCGTTCCTCCTCCTCCGAAACACCGCTTCACTCAAGGTAAAGTTTCACATTTATGTACATATTATGTATTTTGCTTGTGTTTTATTATCATTTATTACATTAGCAATGTGTAGATTTAAGGATTGAAGAAGCGTTACTTGATTTTTCTCTGGTTTTCCATTTTTTATCTACTTAAACTGTTGCACAGATTAGGCGTTTTACATGTAAAACCCTGAAGTGGTTTAGTTTCGTATCTCCGGGTACCACTGTAGTTGGAACACAAGTGCATTTATGATATTGGATAAAAATAAAATCTATACATATACCTTTAGATGTAAACATCTAAACTGTCACAGTAATCTATGTACACAAATCCAAAATGGTTTGTTAGTATTTAATTGGAGGATCACAATAATTCTTGAATATAGAGCATAAAAAAGCATTAAAATCATAAAACTTATTAGTGTCTGTTTACTAAAACATAATAAAGGTTACTGTGGCACCATCTCTGTTTTGCATGCAGCAGCTAAAGCTGTTCAAAAGACCCAATTGACTCTCCTGTGGTGATATATAAATAAACACCTAGAACTGCCAGAAACAAACTCTGATCTGCACTTTTCATTGTTTTGTATATAGCTTACACACTCTCAAATATTTCCTCAGTAGGCTGACAAGTCTACAGAGGTCCTGCTACAACCCGATTCAGTGAATTTGATTGACAGCTTGTCAGTAAGGGCTGACAGATGGATGCCGAAATGTTGTCTTTTGTTGAGTCTCATGAATCTTTTACCAGCACAAAACGTGAAAGCCGGGAATGTGGAGCACCTCAGTTAAAAGCCCTCATTTTCTACATTCATCACTGCTGTTTTTTAAGAACAAGCTACTTTGTGTGATACATACGCTCGTCATTATGCTAATGAAGGATATTATAGTAGGATAATGAGATGCAGAAAACATGAATATGCATTTTATCAAAAACTGCATTTCCTTTGAAATGCACAAAAAGTGAAAAGTGTGTCAAGCAACTTGTGGCTCAGTCATTGATCTTAATAATGCTAAGAAAAAAGCAAGCTTTAATGTTGCTCTCTCAGTGTGCATTTGAAGAGCGTCAACATTTTTATTTATTAGCAGAAAAGTTTCTTTACATTTTTAATGCACACTTTTGTTTGTGTAGGGCATTTTATCAAACAATTGTATCATGTCATATTCAGCTGTAAGATTCTTTTTATCGATTTTTACTACTTTGTCTAAAAATACATTAGCGTTAAAACCAATTTTGTGGCAATGCTTCAAATGCTTTTTTAGTACATCCCCAGCTTCTTTTTTTATTTTAACAAATATTTTTTTAATTACATTATACAATAATTCCACAAAAAACATGATATTATACAAAAAATACAATTGAAAATTTTTTTATATATATATATATATATATATAAAAAGTATTATAACAAAAATGGGAAGTTTTGAGACAAAATAAAAGCTCATAAGTCTACCAAAAACACAAAAAATTGTGTCTGTTTTAAAAATCTTTATGCATTTTTCTTCTGAGATGGCTTTATGGTTGCACTTTGGAATTCGTGTACAAATGAAAACAATGTTATATTTTAACCGAAGCAATGAATGAATGAATTGCTTGGGCCATTGCGGCTTGGAATCCTAAGGCCGCCATGATTTTTCAAACTTTCACTTCTCTCTTCTCGCCTTCTCTTCCTGTCCTTTTCATTTAAATTAAAGGAAAAATGTCCAAAAAAAAGCAAAAAAAGGAATTCTAGTCCAGTATTACAGCTATATGTAATGTGTAATATAAGATCACTAGACAAGCTGTCTGAGGAAGGGCACCGGGACCTGAAAGTGGAAAGGATGTGGGCTGTTGTCTGAGTGTACTCAATATCAGAGGTGGAAAGTAACGAATTACAATTACTCGTGTTAATGTAATTGAGTAGGTTTTTTGTTTATTTCTACTTTTTAGAGTAACTTTTAAATTTTGTAATTTTACTTTTACTTAAGTACGTTTTGATGTAAGTATTGTACTGATGTGATGTAAACCCAGATGAAAGTGAAATGCTGCTGAATTTGAATTCTTCAGAAACAAACCCATGGCCATATTTACGAGAACACTTTGAATTTAAGAAGAAAGGCAACAGCTTTATTATGTGGTGTAAACTTTGTTTGCCCAAGACGATTGAATTGTCAGCTTACAAAAGCTAAACATCAAACCTGCGCGAGCATGATGAGGTAAGTTAAACACTACTTTTTTTTAACGTAATTATTGTTCTGTTGCGTTACATCAGCGCGTGACATTGCTAATGTTGGTTAGCACTAGGGTTAGAAATTAACAGGAAGTTAGGACAAAATTGTCAATGTACAATTACCGTTAAGCTATTACCAGTGTCACGATTTACTCAAGTCTATGAAAAGAGTTAGAAATGATCTGCAGCAGATGTCGTGTTAGAATTGGGCATTACAGTATAACCAATCAAACACTTTTGTTGAGATGCGATGTCCAATCAAAGCTTTTTGATTCGTCACTGAGTTCAACGCTCGAGCTGACTCTGCATTTGAGATTTCAAGTTAAAAAATGACAAATTGTAATAGATTTTTTTTGGCTGTGAAAGTGGATAACCTGCAGTAGACTCAAGTCATGGACTGATACTGAAATAAATATTGTTTTTATTTTATGATCAGTAAAGGCCATTAAACAATTTTTTTTTTTATTATTAGACAGAATGGTCTGTTATCTGACAATGGCACAGTTTTTTCATAAATTCTAGAATGTCCCTGACCCATTATGACTTACTTTTGTACTACTGTTTTACTGTTTAACAAAAAGATGCTCTGCTGAGTCACAGTTTATGCCATATTCAGTGGTTGTGATGTTTTATGGTTTCATTTGCATTAAAATGACATCACTAAATGTTTTTTACATGGTTATTTTATGTATTTTTATTGTATTTTATTTATTTGTTTTTATTGCACTTTAATTTGTAAAGTTGTTTCCTTAATTAAAAACAACCAGGTTAAATTTATATCCCCATCTACACTAGAATCACCCACCCACCACTGTTGTTCAAAAATAAAAAATACTCAGTAAATTTTACTTAGAGTAAAATTTTAGAAGAGTTACTTTTTACTTTTACTTGAGTAGATTTTTTTGGTCAGTACTTTTACTTGTACTTGAGTAAAATTTTATTGAAGTAACAGTACTTTTACTTGAGTAGCATATTTTATTACTCTTTCCACCTCTGCTCAATATTTACTGGCTCATTGATTAGATATACCTGGACTAATTAAGCTAATTGTATGATATACTCCTCTCAAAGCTTGTTAATTAACATCATTTTGCATCTTCAGTAACAGAAAACATGGTTATCAGGAAGAATTTCTCTTGGTAGCTTGTTTACAATCACAAGAACTCATTAAAAATGCACAGATGGAAAATTTTGAATGTTCTCGAGTTTACAGTCATTGGGTGGAGTCTTGTTCTGTTGCAAATACTGAAGCAGAATTAAATAAATGTAATTATGGACCAATGTGCAATGGTGAATGTTGCAACACAGCGTCTCCATCCCATTCCAGTTGGCAACCTAGAAATGCTGAAGCTTTACTGGACAACACCAGCTCCTGAAAAAACAAAAACCTCATACCATAACCATCCCTCCACCAAATTTTTCAATTACCACAATGCATTCAGACAAGTACGGTTCTCCGAGAAGCCACCGAATCCAGACCTTTGCACAAATTGGACAAAATACAGTTTAGACAGAATAATTAGCAGATTAGCATAATAAGCTTCCTACACAAAATCTTGCGAGGCGGAGCTTCCCGTGTCAGTGTGACGGATACATTTCTCAATGACGGGTGTACGGTTTCGCATTCAGTGAGAGAAAAGAACATTAACATCAGCATTGCTTATAATTAAAAATTTTCTGTTGGTCCAATATAATATCTTTTATTCACAAAGTTTAATACATTTAACACTCAGATGATTATAAACAAGTTTGTATAATAATGACACAGCGGGGAAATAACCCTTCATCAATTTCATTTCAGACATACAAAAACAATTTATGCAAAGACATGTAATCAAAATATTTCCAATTTTAAGCCAATCAAACAGACAATTATTAATTTGGACAAATAAAAATTTTTTTTATTTTTTTTTTTTAATTTTCGAAGGCCGTGGTGGTGGTAGAAAGTTCTGGGGAACTGAGGCATGTAGAGAAAATTAACAGCCAATTTTCATTGGGATCTAATTATTTTAAAAGTAAGTGAATTCAACACATGTTTAAAAAGAACTGCCAAACGGGGAAACTTAGTAGCTGTCTGTAAAATCAGCATTCTAGCCTAAGCACAGAGCTAAACTATTGAGTTAGCACAACATTAACAAGCTACAACACGGCACTCAATTTGAGAACAACAGCTGACCTTTAAAGACTCTGGAAACTGTTGGGATTTTCAATCACCAATTAGTTGAGTCTATTCCAGAGAAAACTAAAGACTCCAGGGGGACAGCACATTGATCCCCTCTCGACTGCCAACATGAGCTGCTTCAAAGTTTTCAAATCCTCTGACAGATGCTTTCTTCAGCATTTTCAACACTAAGCATTTTCAAGTACTAAAACATAGTATTTTCTATTAAACAAATGTGTAAACTTTACTAAAATAAACACACTTCATAACATTTCTGGCTCCCAGCTGACTCTTTTGCACAGGTTGAGGGCACACAATTGGTGTGAGACTGGTTTTTGATCACAAAACTCGATACTCACACTGAAGCACCAGCTGAGATTTGTTACCATAGAGATCGAAAGAAGATAAAAAGGGCAAGGTTTACCTTTGGGCTCAATCCTTGATTCACCTTCTTGTTTGCGGTATATAATCGTCATTATTGGGTTATTAGAGCCCATGAGCATATAAAGCAATAGACACAGTGTTGTCACCAATGGGTCTCTGAGTGGTTTGAAACCCCAGAGCAAATTCAAAACCATGTACTTCCATCACTTGGACTATTAAGTTCTACAAGATGCAGTGGTGCTCATAAGTTTACACACCCTGACCTATTTCTTGTAGTTATGTGTCGTTCAAGAACGATTCATTCTTTTTAAACGAATCTTTAATGTGACTCCGTAGGAACGAGTCGTGTTGGAGAGGGATTCGTTCATTTGCGCATGCACAACATTCTTGTGGTTTTCCGAGCGTAACCCATTCATCATCAATGACAGAAGACCGAAAAGACACGATGTACTCGAAAAATGAATTAATCTTTTCTGTTTCCGGCTCATACTGCATCGGTTAACATTACGGAGCGGCCATGAGCCGGAACCCGAAAAGATTTGCGAGTCTGACTCCTCCGGGTCCTTTCGGTCTTTTCTCTTTCCGGCTCATAATTTGCTAGATGTCCAATAATTTGTTTGTTACATTGTGATTTTAGTGTTGATATGTTATTGTTATTTAGGATCTTTTGATTGTAATTTATTTTTATTTATTTATTATTATACAGCTCTTTTGGCATAAAAGTGTTTTAAAACTTACTAATTTGTTTTAAAACTTACTTATTTGTACAACTTTACAGCTTGTGTTGCACTTTAAATGACTTCTGTTATATTAGTATAATTTGATTTATCTTTTTAAGGTTGTATTTTAAAAAATAAACTAAGAGTGTGTATAAAGTGTTTATAATATCTGAAACATCATATGCTACAAACAATACACTGACGATCTTTACACTGATTGACTTATTAAATATCAACTTAATTTAATAGTGTTATAGTGATGGTGATATAGTGTTTGGGTGCATGTTACCATAGCTCTTGTGCGGACTGTGTGTGTGCATTTCAATGCTCTACAAAGATGCAGTTGGGTGTACAGGAGGTCTTTTGTCAAAGCAAAGGTTAAAAACAGTTGAAGCAGCTTCCTTCGCGAAAGAGCTCCCCCTGGAGGTCCAGGTTCCTGCTCATTTATTGTGCATTCCATCTGGTCTATGGGGGAGTAGTCTAATGCGCAACAAGCAGTAATACTGTAGATGGTCTGTTTTCTAATAACACAGTCTCACCACCCTCTCGGGAGGTGCAGTCTGCAGTGGGACAGGAGGTAGCTGCGATCCTCTCAAAAGCCATGGAGGTGATTGGATTGGAGGCACCTCTGATCTGTTTCCTGGATAATTAGTTTCTAGGGCATCGTTGCCCCACCTGTACCATTCTTTCCTGAGGTGCATAAAAAGTTACTAGCAAAATACTAGCAGGCCCCTGGTTCGCAAGGGTTGCAAGCTCTACCCCATCACCACCCCATGGGGCAGCTAAGGAACACTCCTGTGTTCCCCAGGTGGAGCAGGCTGTCGTAGGGCATTTATGCCCAGACAGTGCTGCTACTCTGCAGAATCATCTAAAACGGATGTTTTCGTCGGCCCTGATGGTGAATGCCTACTTGACAGTGGGTCAAACTGCCATCTCATTACATGCCATGGCTACTCTTTAGGTCTCTGTGACATGCACGAAAGCAGTTGGACTTTTTGGGTCTTTCTGACACATGGAGGGGGGAGGCCACCATACAGATCTTCTTTCTGAGTCATTTAGTGGATCATATTGGCACCAAGCAGGTTAGTCCTCTTTTCGGCTTGGGTATTCCCTCGACAGAGGTCGTGAGGTGCTGTGTTTACCCTGAACAGCCTTATCAGTGCAAGAAGAGATCACTGCCGATTTGAATAAGTCAAGCCGGTCTGTTCAGCAGAGATCTTACAGCCCTTATTTTCTGGTCCTCAGGAAAATTGGCAGATTGCAACCAATTCCGAACCTGAGACATCCAAATCGTTACATGGCTCAGTTACGATTCAAGACACAGCATTTTCCTATGCGTTTGTCCTGGGGATTGGTTTACCATAATAGACCTGAAGGATGCATATTTTCATGTGGCAGCGGCCACTTGCAATAATGTTTCTAAGTGGTGTCATTCTTAATTAGCCTCTTGTGTCAAATGGAAGGGTTAGCCCCAGTGTTTTAACTACTCCATATAGAACCACTCCCAAGTTCCGAGTTGAGTATGGCATCAGGGGTGATGACAACTGTTAATTACAGTTTGTGTTCTTCCTCTATGCTGGCATCCCCCTAGGGGGGTTCACTACATTTGAGGTTGTGATCACAGTGGACTCTATGACAAGATGAGGTGCCATATGCTGGTATCAGCTGGTGTGCTGGTCATGGACCAGACGTTAAACCAGTTGGCATATGTACTGTTTGAGCTTATAGCAGTTTTTATGGTAGTCTGGCATCCCTGCCTACGTTTCCAGGGCCATCCAGTTCCTGTCAGGATGGATGGCATGACGGACATAGCATACATCATCCTTTTTAGTGATCTGCTCTCGCTCGCCCAACAACTGTGCCCCTGGAGTCAGAGGAGACTGTATGTTATATATTTTATGGGGGACTGGCGACTTGCTCAGCTGAAGTGATCTTGAGATCCAGCAGAAGTCCTAAAAAGGAAGAAGCAGCTAAAGAAAAGAATGAATTATAAGAGGAAACGATATAAACATACTGGGCAAACACATGTTTTGTGCAATCGTTACCTAGACATCTATTTTACTTTATTGGATTAAAAAGTTTTTTCACCTCAATAGGTAAAAATCTGGATTCTGATGTTTTTTTTTTCTGTTGAAATAAACTCTATGATTTAATTTAATTGTTCTTTTCAGTGGGAAAATCACCTGGGGTCAAATACTTTTTTCCTCACTATATGCCAAATTGTTATTCTTTGATTTCTAGAAGTTTCTAAATCAAACTATTTTCCCTTCTAGGCTCAGACATGTTGAGCCCTCTATATAACTTTAGCTTCCAAAAATTCAGACAGTGGATTATGCTGATATTTAATTACTGCATGAAGCCAGTGAAAATAATTAGGATTAATAGAGCAGCTATACAGTATACAATCAATCCTACCAGGCTGTCTCACTGCTTAGATGAGCTGACTCCTCTCTCTCACTCTGTCTCTCTCTCAGGCATGGGAGACTGAATATCTTTTTCAACCAGAGTTTGATTGCTGGCAAGATATGAGGAAGAAAATGGCTTCCACTGAGATGCAGGGACATAAACAATCACCCCCTGTGTGTGTACGTGTGCGTCGGGAGGGGGGTGGACGAGTGGCTTACACACACAGAATCCAATTCACATCGAAGCTTCTCGCCAGAGTTTCAGTAAAAGTTTCTGAATTTATTCCGTATCGCCTCGAACCTCCTCTGTGTGCATGTCTAATCCGATCTTGTAACAAACTGCTTCTGTTTACTACCGAACTGTAAGTCACTTTGGATAAAAGCATCTGCTAAATACATAAATGTAAGGCTCAGTTCACTCAATAGTTTTATTGATGGCTAGGAGATAGCAGCGATGCTTGGAGTCTAGTGGGTCGTGGAGAGCCTCCCAGTTCCGACAACCACCTAATCAAAAAGGAAAGGGCACTCACTCAAGCAGTGGAACTTCGGACTGAAACAAGAGGTATGCAGCGGATGAGGTATACAGCGAAAACTCAATGCAGTTTGGTTGCAGAGGATCAGACGAAGATAAGAAGGAAGGAGGAGCATATGAAGAGAGCTTGATTGGGGATCAGGTGTTGTGCGTTTATCTTAAACAAGCAACAGCAGCTGAATGAAATGATGAGGGGAGCACATGAGGGAAGGAGTAACAAAACAATTAGACAAACGTATACGAAGATTTAACAGAAACCATGCTCCTTAAACCAGGACCTGGGAGCTTTGGCAGGTGCCAACTCTTGCTGGAAAATTAAATCTGCATCTTACATTTACATTTATGTATTTAGCAGACGCTTTTATCCAAAGCGACTTACATTGGGAGTAAACATCAAGCAGTTTGGTACAAAGTGGAGGTCCAATATGTTTATATCTTTATAAAGTTTGTACACAGCAGGAAACACTCTAAAACATCCTGGCTACAATGACTTTAGACCTCTAAAAACACAGTGGACCAACACCAACAGATGACATGGCACTCCAAACCATCCCTGACAGTGGAAACTCAGTGGATTCTGAGCCCCTCCCCTCTTACTCCAGACAACTTGGAGAACTCACAGCAGTTCGGATATTTTTGAGTTTAACTCAGATGAGACAATGTGACGGCTAAAACCCATCTCTTGCATACGTCATCGCATAGGGGTTTCAAAAATATTGACTCCAGCAGTCATCTTTAATTTAATAACTTAAATTATTAAATTATTTCAATGGGTTTTATTTCACAATCATCTTCAAAATTTGGTTATCCCTATTGCCCTATATCCCACTTCTACTTCCCTTCACCTGCTTTTGCAATTACCTTTTGGGTCTTGTCCTCCTTGTGCAAGGTGTCAATAGTTGTCTTTTTAGACAACTGTCAAAAAGTCATGGTCTTATATATTCCTTAAATACAGGTAGATTTTAGTAGCTCTTATGTCCGGAATTCTTGTCAAAATCATGAGGGTCATACCCCTTTGCCAGATATTTTTGCATTTGCAGTTTATGCATTTGGCAGACGCTTTTATCCAAAGCAACTTACATTTGAATAAATAAACACATTTTTGCGTTGTTAGCGTAATGCTCTACCAACTGAGCGACGGATTTAGCATGATTTTACTAAATTTAAGTGATTTTTTTTTAAATTGTTGCAATCATAAACGCGAGGCAAAAATCTAAAATAATCACACTTTTAAAAGAATGTTTTATCAATTCACAATTTTATATTTCTTTCCATTTAACTTTTTCAAACTTGTGATTTTCTTCATATATTAATGAATATTGAATATTAATTACACATGAAAAGCTTTAAATTCTAGCCCTAAAACAGGTTAATGACTCAACACCTTTCCAAATTTTGTCAGCAGTATTGGAAGGCTATGTTGTCAGGAGGGATTCTGGCTGTAATGGGATCTGATCCCTGGTCTCATCATTTAAAAAGCTCAATTTGCAGCAATTACTGTACAGTCTACCCCGGGCACTTTAGCTGATGTCAATTTATCTTGATCTCAGAAGATTTCACCCCAGGCTTCCTTCGTGGCCTTGATGGAGTCTTCCTCTGTATCATTTGCTCAAGGTGTTTTCACAACAGCTCGTAGGGATCAAATCCACAACTGGCCGTCGGAAGACCTGTGAAGATTTCTCATGATCATTTGGCTTGCTGTAGCAGTTTTGCTTGCTGGGTTTAAACGCCCTAGCAGAAAACCCAGCATGACCAGTTAACGCTGTGTTTTGGAACATAATAGATGTTAAAGCTAGCATGAAACATGGTTCCAAAGTTTAGCCGTTGAGAGTTTTATGACATTGCACACAAACAAAAGTGATACTTTTTTTTAAAAAGTGACAAAAAGATTTTCTTTTTTTAAGCTTAATGCATAAATACAGAATACATGATAACTAATCTTTGTTTTATTCGAACGCATGGTGGCACCAATCAAGGGTGTGAGCAAAAAGAGTGCATTGAGATTTAGATTGTCCACCTCGTATATGAAAAGGTGCATCAAGGATAAAATTAGTGTCTATGCCATGTGAGCGATATCTACGAAAATGTTATAAAATGCTTGATGAAGTGGGTCAAAAAACATGGGACACCCATATGAAATCTCTGTTATAGTTCTGTGGTTTTTCCAGTGCCTTGGAGGTGCAAGAATGTGATTGTTAACTTCACGGTCTCCCATCCAGAACTCTGCAGCTAGATTGATCACTAGAACAACCATAACAGAACATATCAGTCCTGTTTTATTTAGTTTGCACTGGCTCCCCATAGCAAACCATATTTGGTTCTAACTCCTTATCTTTCACAAGTTATCAAAGTTAAAACTCCTGCTCGCTCATTTTGTAAGTTCAAATTCAAGTTCTAGCCCCCTAAGTCATCTCTTGGTTCTTGTGCTTTTCCTTAGCTGCCCGTTGTTTTGGAATAAGTTACCCCCAATTATACAGAACATTTCCAACTTGGAGAGTTTTAAAAACATTGTTGTTCAGACAGGCCTTTTCTCTTTCTCTCTTTCTGTCTGACTTGGGTTTACCTCGGGTCTCTGTGTAAGGCGCCTATTAAATAAAATGTATTATTATTATTTTAGCTTTGGACATTAAAAAACAAAAGTTGTATTCAGCTACTGAAAATGTCACACATTAACCATCGAAACATGTAGATGGACTAATACACCAGTGGATGAGAGAATTTGTGTGTTCTGTAAGCTATTTTTTAAATATTGAAAATATAGAATATGAGACATTTCCTGTACAAATCTTTTTTTGTGAAGATCTGTGGAGAAAAGGAATTAATTTGTGCTTACTGGTGAAATATGTTATGATATATCAAGGCTGAGTAACCCTGTATTCTCTAGGAAATTAGCAACATCAATAATGTGGAAATATAGGCAGAGTGGGAATTTATTCCTGAAATATTTGTTAATTTGTCTATAAATAACAGTTTTGGCTTGCAATCTTACGGTCGAAACTGTGTCTTCATTCAAATCTGTTTAAAAGAGAGCAAATGAAAAGCATATGGAATTGAAGATCAGTGTCATCAACAAAACTGATAAACTTTTTCATTTCCAAATATATCATTTTGTCAGCAGCACACATACAATAGAGGCTAGAAATGCATTTTATAAAGTAAAGAATTGGAATAGATCAAAGAAAAATTATATTTGCGTCAGTAAATAAACAGCTCTAAATGAGATTTTATTTTCTGTCTCTCTTACCTAGTGTCACCCCCATCAGTAGACATCACAAGAGATGCACCCCGTTCTTTTAAACTCTTAAAAACCTTTTTTTATATTTATTCAAACTTTATGAAGTGACATTGATGCTTTTAGACTCTTTTAGTTATAATGCACAAAAAAGTCCAATGTTTTTTTTTGTACACATTGTGCAATAGTCTGCAGGATTTAAACAATATATACAGTCCATCCGGAAAGTATTGCTTCACTTTTTCCACATTGTTTTATGTTACAATACCCCATAATGACAATGTGGAAAACATTTTTTGCAAATTTATTAAAAATACAAAACTTGAAAAATCACAAGTACATAAGTATTCACAGCTCAATACTTTGTTGATGCACCTTTGGCAGCAATTACAGCCTCAAGTCTTTTTGAATATGATGCCGCAAGCTTGGCACACCTGTCTTTGGGGATTTTTGCCCATTCCTCTCTGCAGTACCTCTCAAGCTCTATCAGGTTGAATGAGAAGTGACTATGTATGGCCATTTTCAGATCTCATCAGAGATATTCAGTAGGATTTAGGTCTGGGCTCTGGCTGGGACATTCACATAGCTGCTGTGAAGCCACTCCATTGATAGTTTGGCAGTGTGCTTTGGGTCATTGTCCTGCTGGAAGATGAACCATCGTACCAGTCTGAGGTCCAGAGCACTCTGAAGCAGGTTTTCATTCAGGATGTCTCTGTGCATTCATCTTTCCCTCTATCCTGACTAGTCTTCCAGTTCCTGCTGCTGAAAAACATGCCCACAGCGTAATGCTGCCACCACCATGCTTCACTGTAGGGATGAGGTTAGTCTGGTGATGGGCGGTGCCTGGTTTTCTCCAAACGTAACGCCTTGAATTTACTCTATAGTTCAATTTTAGTCTCATCAGACCAGAGAATTTTGTTTCTTGTGGTCTGGGAGTCCCTCCCAGGCGGGCTGCTATGTGCCCTTTACTAAGGAGTGGCTTCCGTCTGGCCCCTCTAACACACAGGCCTGATTAATGGATTGCTGCACAGATGGTTGTTTGTCCTTCTGTAAAGTTCTCCTCTCTGCACAGGTGACCCTCGGGTTATTGATCACCTCCCTGACTAAGGCCCTTCTCCCCCGATCACTTAGCTTAGATGGCCGGCCAGATCTAGGAAGAGTCCTGGTGGTTCCAAACATCTTCCACTTACGGAAGATGGAGGCCACTGTGCTCGTTGGAAATTTTTCTGTAACCTTCCCCAGCCTTGTGCCTCGAGACAATTCCTTTGTCTTCATGTTTGGTTTGTGCTTTGTGTATTTTTTTATAAATTTGCAACAATTTCAAAAAACCTTTTTCCACATTGTCATTATGGGGTATTGTGTGTAGAATTTTGAGGAAAAAAATGATTTAATCCATTTTGGAAGGCAGTAACATAAAAAATATATTTTGAATACTTTCCGGATGCACTGTAAAATGGTATTTTAAAAGCATTTTTTGGGATTTATTGTGTTTGTTTGGAATTAGTATTTGTTATATAAGTGTGGGGAACAGATGTTTCGGTTTTGCTTTTTTGGTTAAAGCATAAAAACAAACAATTTTTCTTCTTGTCCTAGAACAGGGGTGTCCAAAGTTTTTTGGTGAGGGCCAAATACAGAAAAATAAGCAAATGACACACACAGATATGACATATTGACACATGATTACGGTTTGTATTTCTAACTCCCCTATAATGTGAAGAACATTTCTCTCAGGAAAAATCAAAAGCACAAGCTTTCTCTCTCAGCTGAACTTTCAGGTTAGCTGACAAGTCCTCAATTCTCCGCACCCGTTTTTCTGAATAAGCTCACGTTGTTGAAATTCTGCATGTTAATTCTGTGAGTTTGATGAGACACTGCTTTATGAAATCACCAACTGAGAACGGTTTGCCATGCTGGGCAATAAGTTGAGCTTGAAAGCTAGCTGCCATTTGTTTGGCACCTGTAGCTCTGATGCTTGGTCTCATAGTGCCGACGGAAAACATCTTAATTGAAAATCAAACAGACACAATTTCCATTGTTTTCTTTAAAGAAATATTAATTTTCCCACCATGTATTCTTCTACACTCACTTGCTATCTTGCGTTTCTTTGGTGCTGCCATTTCTGGTGACTTGTGGAAATTTTTTTCTTTGCTTAATTTTGTTTAGTGGAGAAGCACCTTTTCTGTGACTGGTGCCAACTAGTGTTAAAACTGAGAAGTGCAACAGAGTTGAGCACAAGCGCTATGTGCGTGCCATATTCAATTATATTTTCAGAATTTGCTGCGGGCTAATAAAAACTGACCCGCGGGCCATAGTTTTGGACACCCCTGACCTAGAATAATGTAATGACAAACAACGTATATATGTCTGTGATGCCTGGAACATCATGAATCCATGTCATCTGTATTTTAGCTTTAACTTCACAGCGCCAAGTAAAACTTCACACGTGGCTACAAAAAACTAAAGCTGTATTAACCACACAACTCAATATTTTACTTTTATGTTTTCTACACTCATGATCATCAGCATCGTGTTTGGTGATACATCCTTTAAAAAAATGTTGGTGAAGCGGTCCACTGCAGCGAAGTGACATTGACAAATAAGGTTCTTTGTTTCTCTTAAATATTTGCTCGTTCCCATTCTAAAGCACAGCATTTACTTCCTTTTCTGGTTTGTGTTTTATATCTGCATTGAGATGAATGAAGTAGAAGCATGGAGGCACTGGTTCTCTTTGTTGGCTGAAGAATCCTCCTTTGTTTCACAGCAGGTTAAAAAAAAACAGGTAAATAGTAATAGACAAATACAAATGTAGTTTACAGTTGAGAAAAGCAGCTGTTTTGGATGAATGGAGATGCCAGCAAATACACGGCTGATGTGTTCAACCAGATCCGCCTCCAAGTCACTCATCTTAAGATGGGTAGCCATGTGAAACATGAAAAAATACACACACCATCTGACTAAATTGGGTTTTGCCAACTTATTGTGCATGGCAGCCCATCCAGATTTAGTTTCATTTGATGTTTTTACTCAGCACTT
>SRMA01024410.1:0-21810 GCA_007224835.1 Danionella cerebrum
GGTACATGCAAAATTTGTTGCTATGGTAACAAGTCTGGTTGCTATGGAGGGGTCAGTGACCTAACATTGTTCCCCATGTCAACACGAGTAAAATACACCAACCCCCATGTCTCTATGACTTTCGTAAGCTGAGATAGAGCTGTGCCATATTGGTTGCTATGGTAACCAGTTTGGTTGCTATGGAGGGGTCGCTGACCTAATATAATGCTCCCCATATCTATACGGGTAAAATACAGCAACCCCCATCTCTCTATGATTTTCCTAAGCTGAGATAGAGACATGCCATATTGGTTGCCATGGTAACCAGTCTGGTTGCCATGGAGGTGTCATTAACATAATATAATGTTTCAGCTGTCAGTATGGGTGAAGCTTACCAGCCCCCAAGTCTCTAGCATTTTCCTAAGCTAAGATAGAGATGTGGCAATATAGTTACTATGGTAAACAATTTGGTTGCTATGGAGGAGTTAGTGACATCATGTTGTAATCTACTTTCCATTTAGACTAATATAAAGCAACCCCCATGTCTCTACTGTGTTCCGTTCAGAGGATATTTGACTTTGAAAGTTGTCAAAAAGTGGGTGTGGCTTGATTAATTTATGTTAATTCACAAGCAATGACGGGCTGGATAAGTAATTTGCTTCTTTATTTCTAGTATGACTTTCCAGTGTCAATCAATTACAGAAGTTCTTTCACAATAGGATCTATGGGAGTCATGCTCCATTCATTTCAATGGGCCATTGAAAGTCAATGAGACACCTTTGACCTACTTATTTGAAATCAGCTGCACCTGCTGAGTTCAACTGCCAGATTTTCAAACGAGTCAGCTGCAGCTGGAAAGTCAACTGTCAGATTTTTAAACGATGGCAAATCTGCTGGAGAAAATCCGATTTCCATGCCTCAAACAAATAAAGATTATAGAAGAACCGTAAGACATATCGAAATGATTCTTTCTTTGTAAGAAGCAGAAGACCCTAACGAAGAGAATGCTGTAATTTTTGTGAAGGTGTGATTAGAAATAAAAAAATTATGGCGAGCTACAAATAGCCTTCATTTGATTCTGTGCAACTGCTCATTTTAGAGAAATCCATACCCTCAAACAAATAAACATTACGAAAGAATGAACAGAGGTATTGAAATATTTCTTTTACTGTTAGAATCCCAAGATTTTAAGGAAGAGAATGGTGTAAATTTTGTGAAGCTGTGATAAAGTGTGAATGATTTATGGCGAGTTAAAATAGCCTGCGATTGAGATTTTAAACAGAGTCCACCAGAATTTTTGAATGGAGGTGAATGGAGCAATTAAGTGCACTCCTTGTGGTTTAGGCCACCTGGAGTAAAAACCGTGTGTTTTTTTAAAAATGAAAACAGCACCAACTGAAAGAGGACAAAAATCTCTACCATTTAGGTATAAAATGTGTGTGTAAAGGTTACTTTTTAGTTGAGAAAACAGTGCAAGTAGCAACAAGACTGAGCTTGCTCAAAGTTAGAGTGAGCGATGACATCACCACTCTAGGGCTCCCATAGGGAATGACTTGGGCGATTTTTGGGCCGAAATTCGCGATTTATACGGAAACCGCTGGTCCAATCGGTCCGAAGAGATATAGCAACTCGAGTGGGAACAGTCTGGACGACCGTGGA
This sequence comes from Danionella cerebrum, assembly GCA_007224835.1. Taxonomy (NCBI): domain Eukaryota; kingdom Metazoa; phylum Chordata; class Actinopteri; order Cypriniformes; family Danionidae; genus Danionella; species Danionella cerebrum. Next base: position 1,639 of record SRMA01024410.1, read on the forward strand.
AAGTTTCGTGGTTGTAGCTCGAACGGGCTAGGAGGAGTAGTGCGTAGAATTTTTGTCAGAAGAAAAGAGAAGAAGAAGAATAATAACTAGAATATGCATTTCCTAGCGGAAAATGCGTGTGAATGCAGAGAGCTGAAAATGAAAGCAGGCTGAAAGTATCTGAAAAAAATCTAAAGTTGAAGGTGAAGCTGAAAGGTAAAATATTTGAAAGTTGAAAGTTGAAAAGTGAAGCTGAAAGGTGAAAGATTTGAAAGTCGGAAGTTTCAAAAGTTGAAAAGTGAAGCTGAAAGGTGAAAGATTTGAAAGCTGAAAGTGTCAAAAGTTGAAAGTGGAGGCTGAACAGTGAAACATTATAAAGTTGAAAACGTATAAAGTTGAAAGAAGAAGCATTGTAAAGTTGAAAGTGTCAAAAGTAGAAAGTGGAAGCTAAAGGTGAAACATTTGAAAGTTGAAAGTGTCAAAAGTTGAAAGTGGAAGCTGAATGGTATAATATTAGTAAGTTGAAATTCTGTCTAGCATTTTCCTAACCTAAGATAAAGATATGCCAATTGAGTTGCTATGGTAATAAGTCTGGTTGCTCTGGACAGGTCATTTACATAATAGAATGTTCCCAGTGTCACTCTGAAGTAAATGAATCAACCCCCATGTCTCTTGCGATTCCCTGAGCTGAGTTAGAGATATGCCAATTGGGTTGATATGATAACTATTATGGTTGCTATGGAAATGTCATTGACATTATCTAATGTTTCCTGTGTCACTATGAGTGAAAAAAAACAACCCCCATGTCTCTAGCATTTTCCAAAGCTGATATAGGGATATGCCAATTTGGTTGCTATGGTAACCAGTATGGTTGCTATGGAGGGGTCAGTGACATTATATAATGTTCCTGTGTGACTACAAGTCATTTAGACCAACTCCCGTGTCTCTCTCATTTTCCTAAGCTGAGATAGAGATGTGTCAATTTGGTTGCTATGGTAACCACTATGATTGCTATGGAGGGGTCAGTGACATTATATAATGTTCCCTGTGTGACTTCAAGTCATTCAGACCAACTCCTGTGTCTCTCTCATTTTCCAAAGTTGAGATAGAGATGTGTCAATTTGGTTGCTATGGTAACCAGTATGGTTGCTATGGAGGGGTAAGTGACATTATATAATGTTCCCTTTCTGACTACAAGTCATTTAAACCAACTCCCATGTCTCTCTCATTTTCTAAGCTGAGATAGACATGTGTCAATTTGGTTGCTATGGTAACCAGTATGGTTGCTATGGAGGGGTCAGTGACATTATGTAATGTTCCGTGTGTGACTAATAGTCATTTAGACCAACTCCCGTGTCTCTCACATTTTCCTAAGCTGAGATAGAGATGTGTCAATTAGGTTGCTATGGTAACCAGTATGGTTGCTATGGAGGGGTCATTGACATTACATAATGTTCCCTGTGTGACTACAAATCAATTAGACTAACTCCTGTGTCTCTAGCATTTTCCAAGGCTGAGATAGAGAATTACCAATTTGGTTGCTATGGTAAATAATCTGGTTGCTATGGATGAGTTAGTGACATCATGTTGTAATCTACATTCAACCTAGATCAATATAAAACAACTCCCATGTTTCTACGATGTTCCACTTAGAAGATATTTGACATTCAAAAATGATGTTGAAAAGTGGGTGTGGCTTGGTGAATTTATGTTAAATCATAAGCAATGATTGGCTGGATTAGTTATATGCATCCTCAATGTTGCTATGACTCTCCATTGTGAACCAATTACAATAGCTTTTTTACAATAGGATCATATGGGAATCAATTGCCCCATTGAAATGAATGGCAGCAATGCATCTCTATGGCCCATTGTGAGTCTATGAGAAGGCTAAGCCAATCAAATTTCGTTATTCAAATTAGTTGATTAACAGCTGCCTCCAACTGCCACTTTTTGAATCGAGGAGACATTTCTTAGATTTTGACTATGCCTCAAACAAATAAACATTACAGAAGAACCGTAAGACATATCAAGATGATTCTTTCTTAGTGAGAATCAGGAGGCCTCAATGAAGATTATGATGTAAATTTTGTAACGATATGTGGAAAAATCTAGGAGTTATGGCGAGTTAGAAAAAGCCTTAATTTAAAACTTTGGAGCATCATTTTCTGGGTGAAATGCATTGATCTTAATGGAGCAATTTTCTTCCCTCGTTAAGGTTTAGCCCTCCTAGTTTAAAAACCGTAGGTCCTATGAAAGAAACAACTGCATCTTTGGAAAGAGGACAAATTTCTCTACTACTTTAATATGAATTTTGTGCATAAAAGTTAAAGCTTAGTTGAGGAGAGAAGAATAAATGAAGAAGTTTGAGATGTAAAAAGTTAGAGTGGAAGCTAGAGTGGAGCAGAAATAGGTGAAAGTCGGAAATCTTCATTAAACTTAAACTGCGATTAATAAAAATCTATACAAGATATAAATAAGTTGAAATATACATCTAATAGATGAAAGTGTGTAGATTTATGTAAAGTTTAAATGGTTTCTCTAGTGGAAAGTATGCTGAAGTTATAAAGGTTGAAAGAAGTTTAAAGTTCCCATGCATTTCAATGGGAAGAATAATTTTAAATAAAGTTAAATATTATAAAAAGTATAAAAGTTTGAAAAGTGAAACGTAATAGCAACCTAGTCTGAAAAAAGCTGAACGTTTTGACGTTTGAAGGGGATTTCTAGGCCAAAGTATGCGGGAGTAGATAGGGTTGGAAAAAGGGGGGGGAATAATAAAAAGAAGCGGAATAATAACTAGAAAGTGCATTTCCTAGCGGAAAATGCGTGTGAATGCAGAGAGCTGAAAGAGAATGCTTAAAATTGCTGAATTCCTTGTCTGAACGGTGAATTATTAGAAAGTTAAAAGTGTCAAAATTTGAAAGTTGAAGCTAAAAGGTGAAACATTGTAATTTGAAAAGTGTCAAAATTTGAAAGCTGAAGCTGAAACATTGTAAAGTTGAAATATAAAAAGTTAAAAGTGGAAGCTAAAGGGTGAAACATTAGAGAGAACAAAGTGTTGAAAATCAAAAGTGGGAGCTGAAAGGTAAAACATTAGAGAGTTAAAGTGTCAAAAGTTGAAAGTTGAAGCTAAAGGGTGAAACATTGTAAAGTTGAAAATGTCAAAAGTTGAAAGGTGAAGCTGAAATATTGTAAAGTAGAAATATGTAAAGTTGAAAGTGGAAGCTGAAGGGTAAAATATTAGAAAGTTGAAAGTGTCAAAAGTTGAAAGTGGAAGCTGAAATATGAAACATTAGAAAGTAAAAAGTGTCAAATTAATTGTGGAAGCTGAAAGGTAAAACATTAGACAGTTAAAATAGTCAGATTTGAAAGTGGAAGCTGAAAGTTGAAACATAAAAATAAATGTGACACATTGTAAAGTTGAAAATGTCAGTCAATTGGGTTGCTATGGTAATAAGTATGGGTGCTATGGAGGGGTCACAGACATAATATATTGTTATCTGTGTGACTACGAGTAAATTAAACCTACACCCATATCTCTAGCATTTCGCTAAGCTGAGTTAGAGAAATGCCAATTGGGTTGTTATGGTAACACGTCTGGTTGCTATGGAGGGGTCACTAACATCGTATAATGTTCCTTGAGTGACTACAGGTAAATTACACCAACCCCTGTGTCTCTAGCATTTTTCTAAGCTGAGATAGAGATATGCCAATTTGGTTGCTATGGTAACCATATGGTTGCTATAAATGGTTTATTTACCTCAGTAATTGTTACTGGGGTCAAAATTATTGAAACAAACTCTCCGACATGTCTCTAGCACTTTCCTAAGCTGAGGGAGAGATGTGTCAATTTGGTTGCTATGGTAACCAGTATGGTTGCTATGGAGGGGTCAGTGACAATATATAATGTTCCCTGTGTGACTACAAGTCATTTAGACCAACTCCTGTGTCTCTCTCATTTTCCTAAGCTGAGATAGAAATGTGTCAACTTGGTTGCTATGGTAACCAGAATGGTTGCTATGGAGGGGTATGTGACGGTATATAATGTTTCCTGTGTGACTACAATTCAAGTAGACCAACTCCCATGTCTCTCTCGTTTCCCTAAGCTGAGAAAAAGATGTGCCAACTGGGTTGCTATGGTAACCAGTATTGTTGCTATGGAGGGGTCATTGACATCATATAATGTTTCATGTGTCACTATGAGTGAAACAAACCAAACCCTGTCTCCCTAGCATTTTTCTAAGCTGAGATAGAGATATGTCAATTTGGTTGCTATGGTAACCATTTGGTTGCTATGGAGGGTTTAGTTACCTCAGTGATTGTTACCGGGGTCACAATTATTGAAACAAACTCACCCCCATGTCTCTAGCACTTTCCTAAGCTGAGGGAGAGATGTGTCAATTGGGTTGCTATGGTAACCAGTATGGTTGCTATGGAGGGGTCATTGGCATAATATATTGATCCCTGTGTGACTACAAGTAAATTACACCAACCCCCATGTCTCTAGCATTTTCCTAAGCAGAGATAGAGATGTGTCAATTTGGTTGCTATGGTAACCAGTATGGTTGCTATGAAGGGGTCAGTGACATAATATAATGTTCCCTGTGTGATTACAAGTCAATTAAACCAACTCCTGTGTCTCTAGCATTTTCCTAAGCTGAGATAGAAATGTGTCAATTGGGTTGCTATGGCAACCAGTATGGCTGCTATGGAGGGGTCTGCTACCTCAATTAATGTTTCCGGGGTCGCCATTAGTGAAACAAGCTCACCCCCACGTCTCTAGAATTTTCCTAAGCTGAGATAGAGATGTGTCAATTGGGTTGCTATGGTAACCAGTATGGTTGCTATGAAGGGGTCAGTGACAATATGTAATGTTCCCTGTGTGACTACAAGTCATTTAGACCAACTCCCATGTCTCTCTCATTTTCCTAAGAAGAGATAGAGATGTGTCAATTTGGTTGCTATGGTAACCAGTATGGTTGTTATGGAGGGGTCAGTGACATTATATAATGTTCCCTTTGTGACTACAAGTCAATTAGACCAGCTCCTGTGTCTCTAGCATTTTCCTAGGCTGAGATAGAGATTTGCCATATTGGTTGCTATGGTAAATAATTTGGTTGCTATGGAGGGGTAAGTGACATTATATAATGTTCCCTTTCTGACTACAAGTCATTTAAACCAACTCCCATGTCTCTCTAATTTTCCTAAGCTGAGATAGAGATGTGTCAATTTGGTTGCTATGGTAACCAGTATGGTTATTATGGAGGGGTCAGTGACATTATATAATGTTCCCTGTGTGACTACAAGTCATTTAGACCAACTCCCGTGTCCCTCTCATTTTCCTAAGCTGAGATAGAGATGTGTCAATTTGGTTGCTATGGTAACCAGTATGGTTATTATGGAGGGGTCATTGACATTATATAAGGTTCCTTGTTTGACTACAAGTCAATTAGACCAACTCCTGTGTCTCTAGCATTTTCCTAGGCTGAGATAAAGATTATCCGGTTTGGTTGCTATGGTAAATAATCTGGTTGCTATGGATGAGTTAGTGACATCATGTTGTAATCTACATTCAACCTAGATCAATATAAAACAACTCCCATGTTTCCACGATGTTCCACTTAGAAGATATTTGACATTCAAAAATGATGTTGAAAAGTGGGCGTGGCTTGTTGAATTAAAGTTAAATCATAAGCATTGATTGGCTGGATTAGTTATATGCATCCTTAATGTTGCTATGACTCTCCATTGTGAACCAATTACAAAAGCTATTTTACAATAGTATCATATGGGAATCAATTTCCCCATTGAAATGAATGGCAGCAATGCATCTCTATGGCCCATTGTGAGTCTTTGGGAAGGCTAAGCCAATCAAATTTCGTTATTCAACTTAGTTGATTAACAGCTGGCTCCAACTGCCACTTTTCGAATCGAGGAGACATTTCTCAGATGTTGAACATGCCTCAAACAAATAAACATTACAGAAGAACCATAAGACATATTGAGATGATTCTTTCTTTGTGAGAAGCAGAAGGCCTCAATGAAGATAATGATGTAAAATTTTTAACGATATGTGGAAAAATCTAGGAGTTATGGCGAGTTAGAAAAAGCCTTAATTTAAAACTTTTGAGCATACATTTCTGGGTGAAATGCATTGAACTTAATGGAGCAATTTGCTTCCCTCGTTAAGGTTTAGCCCTCCTAGTTTAAAAACCATAGGTCATATGAAAGAAACAACTGCATCTTTGGAAAGAGGACAAATTTCTCTACCACTTTAATATAAAATTTGTCCATAAGGGGTAAAGTTTAGTTTAGGAGAGAGGAATTGATGAAGAAGTTTGAGATGTGAAAAATTAGAGTGGAAGCTAGAGTGGAGCAGAATTAGGTCAAAATCCAAATTCTTTATTAAACTTAAACTGTGATTTCTAAAAATCTGTAAAAGATATGAAAAAGCTGAAAACATATTTTAAAAGCTGAAAATGTGTTAAATTGTTTAAAATTTGAATGATTACTCTAGCTGAAAGTATGCTGAAGTTATGAAGGTTGAAAAAAAGCTGAAGATTGAAAGAGATTTGAAGTGTTTCCCATTCATTTCAATGGGAAAAATATTTTAAATAAAGTTAAATTTTATAAAAAGTATAAAAGTTTGAAAAGTGATACGTAATAGCAACCTAGTCTGAAAAAAGCTGAACGTTTTAAAGTTTGAATGGTGTTTCTAGTGCAAAGTATGCTGAAGTAGTTGGCTTCTAAAAAAAGGGGGGGAATAAAAATAATAATAAAAATAAATACGTAGGATAACAATAGTGTGAATGCCTCTGCATTCACACTAACTAGAAAGTGCATTTCCTAGCGGAAAATGCGTGTGAATGCAGAGAGCTGAAAAGGGAATGCTCAAATTGCTGAATTCCTTGGCTGAAGAGTGAAACATTAGAAAGTTTCAAAAGCTGAAGCTGAAACATTGTAAATTTGAAATATGTAAAGTTGAAAGTGGATGCTGAAGGGTGAAAAATTAGAAAGTAGAAAGTGTTAAAAATTAAAAGTAGGAAAAAAAAAAAAAAAACATTAGAAAGTTAAAGTGTCAAAAGTTGAAAGTTCAAGCTAAAAGGTGAAACATTATAAAGTTGAAAATGTCAAAAGTTGAAAGCTAAAGCTGAAACATTGTAAAGTTGAAATATGTAAAGTTGAAAGTGGAAGCTGAATGTTAAAATATTAGAAAGTTGAAAGTGTCAAAAGTTGAAAGTGGAAGCTGAAAGGTATAATATGAGTAAGTTGAAATTCTGTCTAGCATTTTCCTAACCTAAGATAAAGATATGGCAATTGCGTTGCTGTGGTAAAAAGTCTGGTCGCTCAGGACAGGTAATTTACATAATAGATTGTTCCCAGTGTCACTATGAGTGAAACAAAACAACCCCCATGTCTCTAGCAATTTCCAAAGCTGATATAGGGATATGCCAATTTGGTTGCTATGGTAACCAGTATGGTTGCTATGGAGGGGTCAGTGACATTATATAATGTTCCCTGTGTGACTACAAGTCATTTAGACCCACTCCCGTGTCTCTCTCATTTTACTAAGCTGAGATAGAGATGTGTCATTTTGGTTGCTATGGTAACCAGTATGGTTGCTATGGAGGATTCAGTGACATTATATAATGTTCCCTGTGTGACTACAAGTCATTTATACCAACTCCCGTGTCTCCCTCATTTTCCTAAGCTGAGATAGAGATGTGTCAATTTGGTTGCTATGGTAACCAGTATGGTTGCTATGTAGGGGTTAGTGACATTATATAATGTTCCCTGTGTTACTACAAGTCATTTAGACCAACTCCCATGTCTCTGTCATTTTCCAAAGCAGAAATAGAGATGTCTCAATTCGGTTGCTATGGTACCCAGTATGGTTGCTATGGAGGGGTCAGTGACATTATATAATGTTCCCTGTGTGACTACAAGTCATTCAGACCAACTCCTGTGTCTCTCTCATTTTCCTAAGCTGAGATAGAGATGTCAATTTGGTTGCTATGGTAACCAGTATGGTTGCTATGGAGGGGTCAGTGACATTATATAGTGTTCCCTGTGTTACTACAAGTCATTTAGACCAACTCCCGTGTCTCTAGCATTTTCCTAAGCTGAGATAGAGATGTGTCAATTTGGTTGCTATGGTAACCAGTATGGTTGCTATGGAGGGGTCAGTGACATTATATAGTGTTCCCCGTGTTACTACAAGTCATTTAGACCAACTCCCGTGTCTCCCTCATTTTCCTAAGCTGAGATAGAGATGTGTCAATTTGGTTGCTATGGTAGCCAGTATGGTTGCTATGGAGGGGTCAGTGACATTATATGATGTTTCCTGTGTGACTACAAGTCATTTAGACCAACTCCTGTGTCTCTGTCGTTTTCCAAAGCTGAGATAAAGATGTGTCAACTGGGTTGCTATGGTAACCAGTATGGTTGCTATGGAGGGTCAGGTACCTCAATGAATGTTCCCGGGGTCGCTATTACTGAAACAAACTCACCCCCATGTCTCTAGCATTTTCCTAAGCTGAGATAGAGATGTGTCAATCAGGTTGCTATGGTAACCATTATGGTTGCCATGGAGGGGTCATTGACATTATATAATGTTCCCTGTGTGACTATAAGTCAATTAGACCAACTCCTGTGTCTCTAGCATTTTCCTGGGCTGAGATAGAGATGTGTAAATTGGGTTGCTATGGAAATTAATCTGGTTGCTATGGATGAGTTGGTGACATCATGTTGTAATCTACATTCAACTTAGATCAATATAAAACAACTCCCATGTTTCTACGATGTTCCACTTAGAAGATATTTGACATTCAAAAATGATGTTGAAAAGTGGGTGTGGCTTGGTGAATTTATGTTAAATCATAAGCAATGATTGGCTGGATTAGTTATATGCATCCTTAATGTTGCTATGACTCTCCATTGTGAAGCAATTACAAAAGCTATTTTACAATAGTATCATATGGGAATCAATTGCCCCATTGAAATGAATGGCAGCAATGCATCTCTATAGCCCATTGTGAGTCTATGAGAAGGCTAAGCCAATCAAATTTCGTTATTCAAATTAGTTGATTAACAGCTGGCTCCAACTGCCACTTTTCGAATCGAGGAGACATTTCTCAGATGTTGACCATGCCTCAAACAAATAAACAATACAGAAGAACCGTAAGACATATCGAGATGATTCTTTCTTTGTGAGAAGCAGAAGGCCTCAATGAAGATTATGATGTAAAATTTTTAACGATATGTGGAAAAATCTAGGAGTTATGGCGAGTTAGAAAAAGCCTTAATTTAAACTTTGGAGCATACTTTTCTGGGTGAAATGCATTGATCTTAATGGAGCAATTTGCTTCCCTCGTTAAGGTTTAGCCCTCCTAGTTTAAAAACCGTAGGTCATATGAAAAAACAACTGCATCTTTGGAAAGAGGACAAATTTCTCTACTACTTTAATATAAATTTTGTGCATAAAGGGTAAAGTTTAGTTTAGGAGAGAGGAATTGATGAAGAAGTTTGAGATGTGAAAAATTAGAGTGGAAGCTAGAGTGGAGCAGAATTAGGTCAAAATCCAAATTCTTCATTAAACTTAAACTGTGATTAATAAAAATCTGTAAAAGATATGAAAAAGCTGAAAACATATTTTAAAAGCTGAAAAAGTGTTGAATTGTTTAAAATTTGAATGATTGCTCTAGCTGAAAGTATTCTGAAGATATGAAGGTTGAAAAAAAGCTGAAGATTGAAAGAGATTTGAAGTGTTTCCCATTCATTTCAATGGTAAAAAATATTTTAAATAAAGTTAAATTTTATAAAAAGTATAAAAGTTTGAAAAGTGATATGTAATAGCAACCTAGTCTGAAAAAAGCTGAACATTTTAAAGTTTGAATGGTGTTTCTAGGCCAAAGGATGCTGAAGTAGTTGACTTATAAAAAAGGGGGGAATAAAAATAATAACTAGAAAGTGCATTTCCTAGCGGAAAATGCGTGTGAATGCAGAGAGCTAAAAAAGGAATGCTCAAATTGCTGAATTCCTTGGCTGAAGAGTGAAACATTAGAAAGTTTCAAAAGCTGAAGCTGAAACATTGTAAATTTGAAATATGTAAAGTTGAAAGTGGATGCTGAAGGGTGAAAAATTAGAAAGTAGAAAGTGTTAAAAATTAAAAGTGGGAGCTGAAAGTATAAACATTAGAAAGTTAAAGTGTCAAAAGTTGAAAGTTCAAGCTAAAAGGTGAAACATTATAAAGTTGAAAATCTCAAAAGTTGAAAGCTAAAGCTGAAACATTGTAAAGTTGAAATATGTAAAGTTGAAAGTGGAAGCTGAATGTTAAAATATTAGAAAGTTGAAAGTGTCAAAAGTTGAAAGTGGAAGCTGAAAGGTGAAACATTGTAAAGTTGAAAATAACAAAAGTTGAAAGTGGAGGCTGAAAGGTGAAACATTCTAAAGTTGAAAACGTATAAAGTTGAAAGGTGAAGCATTGCAAAGTTGAAAGTGTCAAATATAGAAAGTGGAAGCTGAAAGGTATAATATAAGTAATTTGAAATTCTGTCGAGCATTTTCCTAACCTAAGATAAAGATATGGCAATTGCGTTGCTGTGGTAAAAAGTCTGGTCGCTCTGGACAGCTCATTTATAAAATAGATTGTTCCCAGTGTCACTATGAGTGAAAAAAAACAACCCCCATGTCTCTAGCATTTTCCAAAGCTGATATAGGGATATGCCAATTTGGTTGCTATGGTAACCAGTAAGGTTGCTATGGAGGGGTCAATGACATTATATAATGTTCCCTGTGTGACTACAAGTCATTTAGACCAACTCCCGTGTCTCCCTCATTTTCCTAAGCTGAGATAGAGATGTGTCAATTTGGTTGCTGTGGTAACCAGTATGGTTGCTATGGAGGGGTCAGTGACATTATATAATGTTCCCTGTGTGACTACAAGTCATTCAGAAAAACTCCCGTGTCTCTTATTTTCCTAAGCTGAGATAGAGATGTGTCAATTTGGTTGCTATGGTAACCAGTATGGTTGCTATGGAGGGGTCAGTGACATATAATGTTCCCTATGTGACTACAAGTCATTTAGACCAACTCCCGTGTCTCCCTCATTTTCCTAAGCTGAGATAAAGATGTGTCAATTTGGTTGCTATGGTAACCAGTATGGTTGCTATGTAGGGGTCAGTGACATTATATAATGTTCCCTGTGTGACTACAAGTCATTTAGACCAACTCCTGTGTCTCTGGCATTTTCCTAAGCTGAGATAGAGATGTGTCAATTTGGTTGCTATGGTAACCAGTATGGTTGCTATGGAGGGGTCAGTGACACTATATAACGTTCCCTGTGTGACTACAAGTCATTTAGACCAACTCCCGTGTCTCTCTCATTTTCCTAAGCTGAGATAGAGATGTGTCAATTTGGTTGCTATGGTAACCAGTATGGTTGCTATGGAGGGTTAAGTGACATTATATAATGTTCCCTGTGTGACTACAAGTTATTTAGACCAACTCCCGTGTCTCTCTCATTTTCCTAAACTGAGATAGAGATGTGTCAATTTGGTTGCTATGGTAACCAGTATGGTTGCTATGGAGGGTTCAGTGACATTATATAATGTTCCCTGTGTGACTACAAGTCATTTAGACCAACTCCCGTGTCTCTCTCATTTTCCTAAACTGAGATAGATATGTGTCAATTTGGTTGCTATGGTAAACCAGTATGGTTGCTATGGAGGGGTCAGTGACATTATATGATGTTCCCTGTGTGACTACAAGTCATTTAGACTAACTCCCGTGTCTCTCTCATTTTCATAAGCTGAGATAGAGATGTGTCAATTTGGTTGCTATGGTAACCAGTATGGTTGCTATGGAGGGGTCATTGACATTATATTATGTTCCCTGTGTGATTATAAGTCAATTAGACCAACTCCTGTGTCTCTAGCATTTTCCTGGGCTGAGATAAAGATTATCCGGTTTGGTTGCTATGGTAAATAATCTGGTTGCTATGGATGAGTTGGTGACATCATGTTGTAATCTACATTCAGCTTAGATCAATATAAAACAACTCCCATGTTTCTACGATGTTCCACTTAGAAGATATTTGACATTCAAAAATAATGTTGAAAAGTGGGCGTGGCTTGATGAATTTATGTTAAATCATAAGTAATGATTGGCTGGATTAGTTATATGCAACCTTAATGTTGCTATGACTCTCCATTGTGAACCAATTACAAAGGCACTTTTACAATAAGATCATATGGGAATCAATTGCCCCATTGAAATGAATGGGAGCAATGCATCTCTATGGCCCATTCTAAGTCTATGGGGCAGCCTTAGCCAATCAAATTTCAGTATTCAAATTATGCCCAGCTGGCTCCAACTGCCACTTTTTGAATCGAGGAGACATTTCTCAGATTTTGACCATGCCTCAAACAAATAAACATTACAGAAGAACCGTAAGACATATCGAGATGATTCTTTCTTTGTGAGAAGCGGAAGACTTCAATGAAGACTATAATGTAAATTTGATAACGATATGTGAAAAATTCTTGGAGTTATGGCGAGTTAAAAAAAGCCTTAATGTATTATTTTCAAGCAGTATCTTCTGGCCGAAATGCATTGATCTTAATGGAGCAATTTTCTTCCCTCGTTAAGGTTTAGCACTCCTAGTTTAAAAACCGTAGGTCATATGAAAGTAACAACTGCATCTATGGAAAGAGGACAAATTTCTCTACTACTTTAATATAAATTTTGTGCATAAATGTTAAAGTTTAGTTTAGGAGAGAGGAATAGATCAAGAAGTTTGAGATGTGAAAAGTTAGAGTGGAAGCTAGAGTGGAGCAGAATTAGGTCAAATTCCAAATTCTTCATTAAACTTAAACTGTGATTAATAAAAATCTGTAAAAGATATGAAAAGCTGAAAACATATTTTAAAAGCTGAAAATGTGTTGAATTGTTTAAAATTTGAATGATTGCTCTAGCTGAAAGTATGCTGAAGTTATGAAGGTTGAAAAAAAGCTGAATTTTGAAAGAGATTTGAAAATTTTCCCATTCATTTCAATGGGAAAATTATTTTAAATAAAGTTAAATTTTATAAAAAGTATAAAACATTTTAATAAGAAAAATACAAGCAACCTATTCCAAAAGAAGCTGAACGTTTTGACGTTTGAATGGTGTTTCTAGCATGAAGTATGCTGAAGGAGTTGAAGGTCAAAAAGTGGGAGAATAATAAAAATAACTAGAAAGTGCATTTCCTAGCGGAAAATGCGTGTGAATGCAGAGAGCTGAAAAGGTAATGCTCAAATTGCTGAATTCCCGGGCTGAAGAGTGAAACATTAGAAAGTTTCAAAAGCTGAAAGCTGAAGCTGAAACATTGTAAATTTAAAATATGCAAAGTTGAAAGTGGATGCTGAAGGTCGAAAAATTAAAAAGTAGAAATTGTTAAAAATTAAAAGTGGGAGCTGAAAGGTAAAACATTAGAAAGTTAAAGTGTCAAAAGTTGAAAGTTGAAGCTAAAAGGTGAAACATTATAAAGTTGAAAATGGCAAAAGTTAAAAGCTGAAGCTGAAACATTGTAAAGTTGAAATATGTAAAGTTGAAAGTGGAAGCTGAATGTTAAAATATTAGAAAGTTGAAAGTGTCAAAAGTTGAAAGTGGAAGCTGAAAGGTGAAACATTGTAAAGTTGAAAATATCAAAAGTTGAAAGTGGAGGCTGAAAGGTGAAACATTTTAAAGTTGAAAACGTATAAAGTTGAAAGGTGAAGCATTGTAAAGTTGAAAGTGTCAAAAATAGAAAGTGGAAGCTGAAACTTTTGAAAGTTGAAAGCGTCAAAAGTTAAAAGTGGAAGCTGAAAGGTATAATATAAGTAAGTTGAAATTCTGTCTAGCATTTTCCTAACCTAAGATAAAGATATGGGAATTGCGTTGCTGTGGTAAAAAAGTCTGGTCGCTCTGGACAGGTCAAATACATAATAGATTGTTCCCAGTGTCACTATGAGTGAAACAAAACAACCCCCATGTCTCTAGCATTTTCCAAAGCTGATATAGGGATATGCCAATTTGGTTGCTATGGTAACCAGTATGGTTGCTATGGAGGGGTCAGTGACATTATATAATGTTCCCTGTGTGACTACAAGTCATTTAGACCAACTCCCGTGTCTCCCTCATTTTCCTAAGCTGAGATAGAGATGTCAATTTGGTTGCTATGGTAACCAGTATGGTTGCTATGGAGGGGTATGTGACATTATATAATGTTCCCTGTGTGACTACAAGTCATTTAGACCAACTCCCGTGTCTCTCTCATTTTCCTAAGCTGAGATAAAGATGTGTCAATTTGGTTGCTATGGTAACCAGTATGGTTGCTATGGAGGGGTCAGTGGCATTATATAATGTTCCCTGTGTCACTACAAGTCATTTAGACCAACTCCCATGTCTCTCTCATTTTCCAAAGCAGAAAGAGAGATGTCTTAATTCGGTTGCTATGGTAACCAGTATGGTTGCTATGGAGGGGTCAGTGACATTATATAATGTTCCCTGTGTGACTACAAGTCATTTAGATAAACTCCCGTGTCTCTCGTATTTTCCTAAGCTGAGATGGAGATGTGTCAATTTGGTTGCTATGGTAACCAGTATGGTTGCTATGGAGGGGTCAGTGACATTATATAGTGTTCCCCGTGTTACTACAAGTCATTTAGACCAACGCCCGTGTCTCTAGCATTTCCTAAGCTGAGATAGAGATGTGTCAATTTGGTTGCTATGGTAACCAGTATGGTTGCTATGGAAAGGTCAGTGACATTATATAATGTTCTCTGTGTGACTACAAGTCATTTAGACCAACTCCCGTGTCTCTCTCATTTTCCTAAACTGAGATAGAGATGTGTCAATTTGGTTGCTATGGTAAACAGTATGGTTGCTATGTAGTGGTCAGTGACATTATATGATGTTTCCTGTGTGACTACAAGTCATTTAGACCAACTCCTGTGTCTCTGTCGTTTTCCTAGGCTGAGATAAAGATTATCCGGTTTGGTTGCTATGGTAAATAATCTGGTTGCTATGGATGAGTTGGTGACATCATGTTGTAATCTACATTCAACTTAGATCAATATAAAACAATTCCCATGTTTCTACGATGTTCCACTTAAAAGATATTTGACATTCAAAAATAATGTTGAAAAGTGGGCGTGGCTTGATGAATTTATGTTAAATCATAAGTAATGATTCGCTGGATTAGTTATATGCATCCTTAATGTTGCTATGACTCTCCATTGTGAACCAATTACAAAAGCACTTTTACAGTAGGATCATATGGGAATCAATTGCCCCATTGAAATGAATGGCAGCAATGCATCTCTATGGCCCATTGTGAGTCTATGAGAAAGCTAAGCCAATCAAATTTCGTTATTCAAATTAGTTGATTAACAGCTGCCTCCAACTGCCACTTTTTGAATCGAGGAGACATTTCTCAGATGTTGACCATGCCTCAAACAAACAAACATTACAGAAGAACCGTAAGACATATCAAGCTGATTCTTTCTTTGTGAGAAGCAGAAGGCCTCAATGAAGATTATGGTGTAAATTTTTTTAAGATATGTGGAAAATTCTATTAGATATGGCGAGTTAGAAAAAGCCTTAATTTAAAACCTTCAAGCATTATTTTCTGGGTGAATTGCATTGATCTTAATGGAGCAATTTGCTTCCCTCGTTAAGGTTTAGCCCTCCTAGTTTAAAAACCGTAGGTCATATGAAAAAACAACTGCATCTTTGGAAAGAGGACAAATTTCTCTACTACTTTAATATAAATTTTGTGCATAAAGGGTAAAGTTTAGTTCAGGAGAGGGGAATTGACGAAGAAGTTTGAGATGTGAAAATTTAGAGTGGAAGCTAGAGTGGAGCAGAATTAGGTCAAAATCCAAATTCTTCATTAAAATTAAACTGTGATTTATAAAAATCTGTAAAAGATATGAAAAAGCTGAAAACACATTTTAAAAGCTGAAAATGTGTTGAATTGTTTAAAAGTTGAATGATTGCTCTAGCTGAAAGTATGCTGAAGTTATGAAGGTTGAAAAAAGCTGAAGATTTAAAAGAGATTTGAAGTGTTTCCCATTCATTTCAATGGGAAAAATATTTTAAATAAAGTTAAATTTTATAAAAAGTATAAAACATTTTAATAAGAAAAATACGAGCAATCGATTCCAAAAGAAGCTGAACATTTTGATGTTTGAATGGTGTTTCTAGCTTAAAGTATGCGGAAGTAGTTAGCCGTCGAAAAGTGGGAGAACAATAAAAATAATAATAATAAATACGTAGGATAACAATAGTGTGAATGCCTCTGCATTCACACTAACTAGAAAGTGCATTTCCTAGCGGAAAATGCGTGTGAATGCAGAGAGCTGAAAGAGAATGCTTAAAATTGCTGAATTTCTTGGCTGAACGGTGAAACATTAGAAAGTTAAAAGTGTCAAACGTTGAAAGCTAAAGCTGAAACATTTTGAAGTTGAAATATAAAAAGTTAAAAGTGGAAGCTGAAGGGTGAAACATTAGAGAGTTAAAGTTTCAAAAGTTGAAAGTTGAAGCTAAAGGGTGAAAGATTGTAAAGTTGAAAATGTCAAAATTTGAAAGCTGAAGCTGAAACATTGTAAAGTAGAAATATGTAAAGTTGAAAGTGGAAGCTGAAGGGTAAAATATTAGAAAGTAAAAAGTGTCAAATTAATTGTGGAAGCTGAAAGGTAAAACATTAGACAGTTAAAATTGTCAAATTTGAAAGTGGAAGCTGAAAGTTGAAACATAAAAATAAATGTGACACATTGTAAAGTTTAAAATGTCAATCAATTGGGTTGCTGTGGTGATAAGTATGGTTGCTATGGAGGGGTAACAGACATAATATATTGTTATCTGTGTGACTACGAGTAAATTAAACCTACCCCCATGTGTCTAGCATTTTGCTAAGCTGAGTTAGAGAAATGCCAATAGGGTTGCTATGGTAACACGTCTGGTTGCTATGGAGGGGTCAGTAACATCATATAATGTTCCTTGAGTGACTACAGGTGAATTACACCAACCTCTGTGTCTCTAGCATTTTCCTAAGCTGAGATAGAGATATGCCAATTTGGTTGCTATGGTAACCATATGATTGCTATGGATGGTTTAGTTACTTCAGTGATTGTTACTGGGGTCACAATTATTGAAACAAACTCACCCCCATGTCTCTAGCACTTTCCTAAGCTGAGATAGAGATGTGTCAATTTGGTTGCTATGGTAACCAGTATGGTTGCTATGGAGGGGACAGTGACAGTATATAATGTTCCCTGTGTGACTACAAGTCATTTAGACCAACTCTCTTGTCTCTCTCATTTTCCTAAGCTGAGATAGAAATGTGTCAATTTGGTTGCTATGGTAACCAGTATGGTTGCTATGGAGGGGTCAGTGACATTATATAATGTTCCCTGTGTGACTACAAGTCATTTAGATAAACTACCGTATCTCTCTTATTTTCCTAAGCTGAGATAGAGATGTCAATTTGGTTGCTATGGTTACCAGTATGGTTGCTATGGAGGGGTCAGTGACATTATATAATGTTCCCTCTGTTACTACAAGTCATTTAGACCAACTCCCGTGTCTCTAGCATTTTCCTAAGCTGAGATAGAGATGTGTCAATTTGGTTGCTATGGTAACCAGTATGGTTGCTATGGAGGGGTAAGTGACATTATATAATGTTCACTGTGTGACTACAAGTCATTTAGACCAACTCCCGTGTCTCTCTCATTTTCCTAAACTAAGATAGAGATGTGTCAATTTGGTTGCTATGGTAACCAGTATGGTTGCTATGGAGGGGTCAGTGACATTATATGATGTTCCCTGTGTGACTACAAGTCATTTAGACCAACTTCTGTGTCTCTGTCGTTTTCCAAATCTGAGATAGAAATGTGTCAACTGGGTTGCTATGGTAACCAGTATGGTTGCTATGGAGGGTCAGGTACCTCAATGAATGTTCCTGGGGTCGCTATTAGTGAAACAAACTCACCCCCATGTCTCTAGCATTTTCCTAAGCTGAAATAGAGATGTGTCAACTGGGTTGCTATGGTAACCAGTATGGTTGCTATGGAGGGTCAGTTACCTCAATGAATGTTCCCGAGGTCGCTACTAGTGAAACAAACTCACCCCCATGTCTCTAGCATTTTCCTAAGCTGAGATAGAGATGTGTCAATTGGGTTACTATGGTAACCAGTATGGTTGCTATGGAGGGGTCATTGACATTACATAATGTTCCCTGTGTGACTACAAATCAATTAGACCAACTCCTGTGTCTCTAGCATTTTCCAAGGCTGAGATAGAGAAGTGTCAATTTGGTTGCTATGGTAAATAATTTGGTTGCTATGGATGAGTTGGTGACATCATGTTTAATCTACATTCAACTTAGATCAATATAAAACAACTCCCATCTCTCTACGATGTTCCACTTAGAAGATATTTGACATTCAAAAATGATGTTGAAAAGTGGGCGTGGCTTGTTGAATTAATGTTAAATCATAAGCAATGATTGGCTGGATTAGTTATATGCATCCTTAATGTTGCTATGACTCTCCATTGTGAACCAATTACAAAAGATCTTTTAATAATACATTTCATACTTTTACAATAGGATCGTATTGGAATCAATTGCCCCATTGAAATGAATGGCATCAATGGCCCATTGTGAGTCTATGGGAAGGCTAAGCCAATCAAATTTCGTTATTCAAATTAGTTGATTAACAGCTGCCTCCAACTGCCACTTTTCGAATGGAGGAGACATTTCTCAGATGTTGACCATGCCTCAAACAAATAAACATTACAGAAGAACCGTAAGACATATCGAGATGATTCTTTCTTTGTGAGAAGCAGAAGGCCTCAATGAAGATTATGATGTAAAATTTTTAACGATATGTGGAAAAATCTAGGAGTTATGGCGAGTTAGAAAAAGCCTTAATTTAAAACTTTGGAGCATACATTTCTGGGTGAAATGCATTGAACTTAATGGAGCAATTTGCTTCCCTCGTTAAGGTTCAGCCCTCCTAGTTTAAAAACCGTAGGTCATATGAAAGAAACAACTACATCTTTGGAAAGAGGACAAATTTCTCTACTACTTTAATATAAATTTTGTGCATAAAGGGTAAAGTGTAGTTTAGGAGAGAGGAAAAGATGAAGAAGTTTGAGATGTGAAAAATTAGAGTGGAAGCTAGAGTGGAGCAGAATTAGGTCAAAATCCAAATTTTTCATTAAACTTAAACTGTGATTTATAAAAATCTGTAAAAGATATGAAAAAGCTGAAAACATCTTTGAAAAGCTGAAAATGAGTTGAATTGTTTAAAATTTGAATGATTGCTCTAGCTGAAAGTATGCTGAAGATATGAAGGTTGAAAAAAAGCTGAAGATTGAAAGAGATTTGAAGTGTTTCCCATTCATTTCAATGGGAAAAATATTTTAAATAAAGTTAAATTTTATAAAAAGTATAAAAGTTTGAAAAGTGATATGTAATAGCAACCTAGTCTGAAAAAAGCTGAACATTTTAAAGTTTGAATGGTGTTTCTAGGCCAAAGGATGCTGAAGTAGTTGACTTATAAAAAAGGGGGGGGAATAAAAATAATAACTAGAAAGTGCATTTCCTAGCGGAAAATGCGTGTGAATGCAGAGAGCTGAAAGAGAATGCTTAAAATTGCTGAATTCCTTGGCTGAAAGATAAAACATTAGAAAGTTTCAAAAGCTGAAAGCTGAAGCTGAAACATTGCAAATTTGAAATATGTAAAGTTAAAATTGGATGCTGAAGGGTGAAAAATTATAAAGTAGAAAGTGTTAAAAATTAAAAGTGGGAGCTGAAAGGTAAAACATTAGAAAGTTAAAGTGTCGAAAGTTGAAAGTTCAAGCTAAAAGGTGAAACATTATAAAGTTAAAAATGTCAAAAGTTAAAAGCTAAAGCTGAAACATTGTAAAGTTGAAATATGTAAAGTTGAAAGTGGAAGCTGAATGTTAAAATATTAGAAAGTTGAAAGTGTCAAAAGTTGAAGGTGGAAGCTGAAAGGTGAAACATTGTAAAGTTGAAAATATCAAAAGTTGAAAGTGGAGGCTGAAAGGTGAAACATCTTAAAGTTGAAAACGTATAAAGTTGAAAGGTGAAGCATTGTAAAGTTGAAAGTGTCAAAAATAGAAAGTGGAAGCTGAAGGTGAAAC
>SRMA01024411.1:0-14262 GCA_007224835.1 Danionella cerebrum
TAGATCAAAGGTGTCTCATTGACTTTCAATGGCCCATTGATATGAATGGAGCATGAACCCCATAGATCCTAATGTAAAAGAGCTTCTGTAATTGATTGACACTGGAAAGTCATGCAAGCATTAAGGAAGCAAATTACTTATCCAGCCCATCATTGCTTGTGGATTAACATAAATTAATTAAGCCACACCCACTTTTTGCCATAACTTTCAATGTCAAATATCTTCTAAACGGAACACAGTAGAGACATGGGGGTTGCTTTATATTATTCTAAATGAAAAGTAGATTACAACATGATGTCACTAACTCCTCCATAGCAACCAAATTGTTTACCATAGCAGCTATATAGCCACATCTCTATCTTAGCTTAGGAAAATGCTAGAGACTTGGGGGCTGGTAAGCTTCACCCATACTGACAGCTGAAACATATGTTAATGACACCTCCATAGCAACCAGACTGGTTACCATAGCAACCAATATGGCATGTCTCTATCTCAGCTTAGGAAAATCATAAAGAGATGGGGGTTGCTGTATTTTACCCGTATAGATATGGGGAGCAATATATTAGGTCAGCGACCCCTCCATAGCAACCAAACTGGTTACCATAGCAACCAATATGGCACAGCTCTATCTCAGCTTTGGAAAGTCATAGAGACATGGGGGTTGATGAATTGACATGTGGAACAATGTGTTAGGTCACTGACCCCTCCATAGCAACCAGACTGGTTACCATAGCAACCAATTTTGCATGTACCTATCTCAGCTCAGGAAAATCATAGAGACATGGGGTTGCTGTAATTTACTCGTATTCATATAGGGAACAATATATTAGGTCAGTGACCCCTCCATAGCAACCACACTGTTACCATAGCAACCAATATGGCGTATCTCTATCTCAGCTTACGAAAGTCATAGAGACATGGGGGTTGGTGTATTTTACTCGTGTTGACATGGGGAACAATATGTTAGGTCACTGACACCTCCATAGCAACCAGACTGGTTACCATAGCAACCAATATTGCATGTACCTATCTCAGCTTATGAGAATCATAGAGACATGGGGTTGGATTATGTTATTGTTGCGGAATTGACAACATTCTAAAAAATGGCTATTAACGGCACCAACGCAAGCCAACATCGAAGTTTGCGTGCAAACTTTAAAATCTAGTGAGTGTGAATGCAGAGGCATTCACACTATTGTTATCCTACGTATTTATTAGTGTGAATGCAGAGGCATTCACACTATTGTTATCCTACGTATTTATTAGTGTGAATGCAGAGGCATTCACACTATTGTTATCCTACGTATTTATTATTATTCTTATTCCCCCCTTTTTGTTGGAGCCTACTCCTTCCGCATACTTTGCTCTAGAAACACCATTCAAACGTCAAAACGTTCAGCTTTTTTTGCTTTAGGTTGCTTGTATTCAGCTTTTTGATATCTTTTATACTTTTTATAAAATTTAACTTTATTTAAAATATTTTTTCCCATTGAAATGAATGGGGAGACTCTTCAAATCTCTTTAAATCTTCAGCTTTTTTTCAACCTTCATAACTTCAGCATACTTTCAGCTAGAGCAATCATTCAAATTTTAAACAATTCAACACATTTTCAGCTTTTAAAAGCTCTTTTCAGCTTTACATATCTTTTACAGATTTTTATAAATCACAGTTTAAGTTTGATGAAGAATTAGGATTTTGACCTAATTCTGCTCCCCTCTAGCTTCCACTCTAATTTTTCACATCTCAAACTTCTTGATATATTCCTCTCTCCTAAACTAAACTTTACCCTTTACGGACAAATTTTATATTAAAGTAGTAGAGAAATTTGTCCTCTTTTTGAAAATGCAGTTGTTAATTTGATATGACCTACGGTTTTTAAACTAGGAGGGCTAAACCTTAACGAGGGAAGCAAATTGCTCCATTGAGATCAATGCATTTCACCCAGAAAATAATGCTTGAATGTTTGAAATTAAGGCATTTTCTAACTCGCCATAACTAATAGAATTTTCCACATATCTAAAAAAATTTACACCATAATCTTCATTCAGGCCTTCTGCTTCTCACAAAGAAAGAATCATCTCGATATGTTATACGGTTCTTCTGTAATGTTTATTTGTTTGAGGCATGGTCAAAATCTGAGAAATGTCTCCTCGATTCGAAAAGTGGCAGTTGGAGGCAGCTGACTAATTACAGTAACTAATTTGAATAACGAAATTTGATTGGCTTAGCCTTCCCATAGACTCACAATGGGCCATAGAGATGCATTGCTGCCATTCATTTCAATGGGGCAATTGATTCCCATATGATCCTTTTGTAAAAGTGCTTTTGTAAGTGGTTCACAATGGAGATTCAAAGCAACATTAAGGATCCATATAACTAATCCAGCCAATCATTGCTTATGATTTAACATAAATTCACCAAGCCACGCCCACTTTTCAACATCATTTTTGAATGTCAAATATCTTCTAAGTGGAACATCGTAAAAACATGGGAGTTGTTTTATATTGATCTAAGTTGAATGTAGATTACAACATGATGTCACCAAATCATCCATAGCAACCAGAATAATTTCCATAGCAACCCAATTGACATGTCTCTATCTCAGCCCAGGAAAATGCTAGAGACACAGGAGTTGGTCTAATTGAATTATAGTCACACAGGGAACATTACATAATGTCAATGACCCCTCCATAGCAACAACACTGGTTACCATAGCAACCTGATTGACACATCTCTATCTCAGCTTTGGAAAATGCTAGAGACACAGGAGTTGGTCTAATTGACTTGTAGTCACACAGGGAACATCATATAATGTCACTGACCCCTCCATAGCAACCATACTGGTTACCATAGCAACCAAATTGACACATATCTATCTCAGTTTAGGAAAATGAGAGAGACACGGGAGTTGGTCTAAATGACTTGTAGTCACACAGGGAACAATATATAATGTCACTTACCCCTCCATAGCAACCATACTGGTTACCATAGCAACCATATTGACACATCTCTATCTCAGCTTAGGAAAATGCTAGAGACACGGGAGTTGGTCTAAAAATGACTTGTAGTAACACAGGGAACACTATATAATGTCACTGATCCCTCCATAGCAACCATACTGGTTACCATAGCAACCCAGTTGACACATCTTTATCTCAGCTTTGGAAAACGACAGAGACACAGGAGTTGGTCTAAATGACTTGTAGTCACACAGGGAACATTATATAATGTCACTGACCCCTCCATAGCAACCATACTGGTTACCATAGCAACCGAATTGAGACATCTCTATTTCTGCTTTGGAAAATGAGAGAGACATGGGAGTTGGTCTAAATTGACTTGTAGTAACACAGGGAACATTATATAATGTCACTGACCCCTCCATAGCAACCATACTGGTTACCATAGCAACCAAATTGACACATCTCTATCTCAGCTTAGGAAAATGAGGGAGACACGGGAGTTGCTCTAAATGACTTGTAGTCACACAGGGAACTTAAATGTCACTGACCCCTCCATAGCAACCGTACTGGTTACCATAGCAACCAAATTGACACATCTCTATCTCAGCTTAGGAAAATGAGAGAGACACAGGAGTTGGTCTGAATGACTTGAAGTCACACAGGGAACATTATATAATGTCACTGACCCCTCCATAGCAACCATTCTGATTACCATAGCAACCAAATTGACATATCCCTATATCAGCTTTGGAAAATGCTAGAGACATGGGGGTTGTTTTGTTTCACTCATAGTGACACTGGGAACAATCTATTATGTAAATGACCTGTCCAGAGCGACCAGCCTTTTTACCACAGCAACGCAATTGGCATATCTTTCTCTTAGGTTAGGAAAATGCTAGACAGAATTTCAACTTACTTATATTATACCTTTCAGCTTCCACTTTCATCTTTTGACACTTTCAACTTTCAAAAATTTCACCTTCAGCTTCCACTTTCTATTTTTGACAATTTCAACTTTACAATGCTTCAACTTTCAACTTTATAAGTTTTCAACTTTAGAATGTTTCACCTTTTAGCCTCCACTTTCAACTTTTGATATTTTCAACTTTCTAATATTTTAACATTCAGCTTCCACTTTCAACTTTACATATTTCAACTTTACAATGTTTCAGCTTTTAGCTTGAACTTTCAGCTTTTGACACTTTAACTTTCTAATGTTTTACCTTTCAGGTCCCACTTTTAATTTTTAACACTTTCTACATTCTAATTTTTCTCCCTTCAGCAACCACTTTCAACTTTACATAATTCAAATTTACAATGTTTCAGCTTCAGCTTTCAGCTTTTGAAACTTTCTAATGTTTCACTCTTCAGCCAAGGAAGTCAGCAATTTGAGCATGCCCTTTTCAGCTCTCTGCATTCACACGCATTTTCCGCTAGGAAATGCACTTTCTAGTTATTATTCTTATTCCCCCCCCTTTTTCCGGAGCCTACTACTTCAGCATACTTTGCCCTAGAAACACCATTCAAACGTCAAAACGTACAGCTTTTTTTGCTCTATGTTGCTCGTATACAGCTTTTTGATATCTTTTATACTTTTTATAAAATTTAACTTTATTTAAAATATTTTTTCCCATTGAAATGAATGGGGAGACTCTTCAAATCTCTTTAAATCTTCGGCTTTTTTTCAACCTTCATAACTTCAGCATACTTTCAGCTAGAGCAATCATTCAAATTTTAAACAATTCAACACATTTTCAGCTTTTAAAAGCTCTTTTCAGCTTTACATATCTTTTACAGATTTTTATAAATCACAGTTTAAGTTTAATGAAGAATTTGGATTTTGACCTAATTCTGCTCCACTCTAGCTTCCACTCTAATTTTCCACATCTCAAACTTCTTCATTTATTCCTCTCTCCTAAACTAAACTTTACCCTTTATGCATAAAATTTATATTAAAGTAGTAGAGAAATTTGTCCTCTTTCCAAAGATGCAGTTGTTTTTTTTTTTTTTTTTACGGTTTTTAAACTAGGAGGGCTAAACCTTAACGAGGGAAGCAAATTGCTCCATTAAGATCAATGCATTTCACCCAGAAAAGTATGCTCAAAAGTTTTAAATTAAGGCTTTTTCTAACTCGCCATAACTCCTAGATTTTTCCACATATCGTTAAAAATTTTACATCATAATCTTCATTGAGGCCTTCTGCTTCTCACAAAGAAAGAATCATCTCGATATGTCTTACGGTTCTTCTGTAATGTTTATTTGTTTGAGGCATGGTCAACATCTGAGAAATGTCTCCTCGATTCGAAAGTGGCAGTTGGAGCCAGCTGTTAATCAACTAATTTGAATAACGAAATTTGATTGGCTTAGCCTTCCCATAGACTCACAATGGGCCATAGAGATGCATTGCTGCCATTCATTTCAATGGGGCAATTGATTCCCATATGATACTATTGTAAAAGTGCTTTTGTAATTGGTTCACAATGGAGAGTCATAGCAACATTAAGGATGCATATAACTAATCCAGCCAATCAATGCTTATGATTTAACATTAATTCAACAAGCCACGCCCACTTTTCAACATCATTTTTTAATGTCAAATATCTTCTAAGTGGAACATCGTAGAGACATGGGAGTTGTTTTATATTGATCTAAGTTGAATGTAGATTAGAACATGATGTCACCAATTCATCCATAGCAACCAGATTAATTTCCATAACAACCCAATTGACACATCTCTATCTCAGCCCAGGAAAATGCTAGAGACACAGGAGTTGGTCTAATTGACTTATAGTCACACAGGGAACATTATATAATGCCAATGACCCCTCCATAGCAACCATAATGGTAACCATAGCAACCTGATTGACACATATCTATCTCAGCTTAGGAAAATGCTAGAGACATGGGGGTGAGTTTGTTTCACTAATAGCGACCCCGGGAACATTCATTGAGGTACCTGACCCTCCATAGCAACCATACTGGTTACCATAGCAACCCAGTTTACACATCTCTATCTCAGCTTAGGAAAATGCTAGAGACATGGGGGTGAGTTTGTTTCACTAGTAGCGACCCCGGGAACATTCATTTAGGTACCTGACCCTCCATAGCAACCATACTGGTTACCATAGCAACCCAGTTGACACATCTCTATCTCAGCTTAGGAAAATGCTAGAGACATGGGGGTGAGTTTGTTTCACTAATAGCGACCCCGGGAACATTCATTGAGGAACCTGACCCTCCATAGCAACCATACTGGTTACCATAGCAACCCAGTTGACACATCTCTATCTCAGCTTTGGAAAATGACAGAGACACAGGGGTTGGTCTAAATGACTTGTAGTCACACAGGGAACATCATATAATGTCACTGACCCCTCCATAGCAACCATACTGGTTACCATAGCAACCAAATTGACACATCTCTATCTCAGCTTAGGAAAATGAGAGAGACACGGGAGTTGGTCTAAATGACTTGTAGTCACACAGGGAACATTATATAATGTCACTGACCCCTCCATAGCAACCATACTGGTTACCACGGCAACCAAATTGACACATCTCTATCTCAGCTTAGGAAAATGCTAAAGACATGTGGGTTGGTGTAATTTTCTTGTAGTCACACAGGGAACATTATATAATGTCACTGACTCCTCCATAGCAACCATACTGGTTACCATAGCAACCAAATTGACACATCTCTATCTCAGCTTAGGAAAATGAGAGAGACACAAGAGTTGGTCTGAATGACTTGAAGTCACACAGGGGAACATCATATATTGTCACTGACTCCTCCATAGCAACCAAACTGGTTACCATAGCAACCAAAATGACACATCTCTATCTCAGCTTAGTAAAATGAGAGAGACATGGGGGTTGTTTTGTTTCACTCATAGTGACACTGGGAACAATCTATTATTTAAATGACCTGTCCTGGGCGACCAGACTTTTTACCACAGCAACGCAATTGCCATATCTTTATCTTAGGTTAGGAAAATGCTAGACAAAATTTCAACTTACTTATATTATAACTTTCAGCTTCCACTTTAAACTTTTGACACTTTAAACTTTCAAAAGTTTCACCTTCAGCTTCCACTTTCTATTTTTGACACTTTCAACTTTACAATGCTTCACCTTTCAACTTTATACATTTTCAACTTTAGAATGTTTCACCTTTCAGCCTCCACTTTCAACTTTGATATTTTCAACTTTACAATGTTTCACCTTTGAGCGTCCACTTTCAACTTTTGACACTTTCAACTTTTGACACTTTCAACTTTCTAATATTTTAACATTCAGCTTCCACTTTCAACTTTACATATTTCAACTTCACAATGTTTCAGCTTCAGCTTTCAAATTTTGACACTTTTCAAATTACAGTGTTTCACCTTTTAGCTTCAACTTTCAACTTTTGACACTTTTAACTTTCTAATGTTTCACCGTTCAGCCAAGGAATTCAGCAATTTTAAGCATTCTCTTTCAGCTCTCTGCATTCACACGCATTTTCCGCTAGGAAATGCATATTCTAGTTATTATTTTTATTCCCCCCCTTTTTTTATAAGTCAACTACTTCAGCATCCTTTGGCCTAGAAACACCATTCAAACTTTAAAATGTTCAGCTTTTTTCAGACTAGGTTGCTATTACATATCACTTTTCAAACTTTTATACTTTTTATAAAATTTAACTTTATTTAAAATATTTTTCCCATTGAAATGAATGGGAAACACTTCAAATCTCTTTCAATCTTCAGCTTTTTTCAACCTTCATATCTTCAGCATACTTTCAGCTAGAGCAATCATTCAAATTTTAAACAATTCAACACATTTTCAGCTTTTAAAAGATGTTTTCAGCTTTTTCATATCTTTTACAGATTTTTATAAATCACAGTTTAAGTTTAATGAAGAATTTGGATTTTGACCTAACTCTGCTCCACTCTAGCTTCCACTCTAATTTTCCACATCTCAAACTTCTTCATCAATTCCTCTCTCCTAAACTAAACTTTACTCTTTTTGCACAAAATTTATATTAAAGTAGTAGAGAAATTTGTCCTCTTTTTAAAGATGCAGTTGTTTCTTTCATATGACCTACGGTTTTTAAACTAGGAGGGCTAAGCCTTAACGAGGGAAGCAAATTGCTCCATTAAGATCAATGCATTTCACCCAGAAAATTATGCTCCAAAGTTTTAAATTAAGGCTTTTTCTAACTCGCCATAACTCCTAGATTTTTCCACATATCGTTAAAAATTTTACATCATAATCTTCATTGAGGCCTTCTGCTTCTCACAAAGAAAAGAATCATCTCGATATGTCTTACGGTTCTTCTGTAATGTTTATTTGTTTGAGGCATGGTCAACATCTGAGAAATGTCTCCTCGATTCGAAAAGTGGCAGTTGGAGCCAGCTGTTAATCAACTAATTTGAATAACGAAATTTGATTGGCTTAGCCTTCCCATAGACACACAATGGGCCATAGAGATGCATTGCTGCCATTCATTTCAATGGGGCAATTGATTCCCATATGATACTATTGTAAAAAAGCTTTTGTAATTGGTTCACAATGGAGAGTCATAGCAACATTAAGGATGCGTATTAATAATCCAGCCAATCAATGCTTATGATTTAACATTAATTCAACAAGCCACGCCCACTTTTCAACATCATTTTTTGAATGTCAAATATCTTCTAAGTGGAACATCGTAGAGACATGGGAGTTGTTTTATATTGATCCAAGTTGAATGTAGATTAGAACATGATGTCACCAATTCATCCATAGCAACCAGATTAATTTCCATAGCAACCCAATTGACACATCTCTATCTCAGCCCAGGAAAATGCTAGAGACACAGGAGTTGGTCTAATTGACTTATAGTCACACAGGGAACATTATATAATGTCAATGGCCCCTCCATAGCAACCATAATGGTAACCATAGCAACCTGATTGACACATATCTATCTCAGCTTAGGAAAATGCTAGAGACATGGGGGTGAGTTTGTTTCACTAATAGCGACCCCGGGAACATTCATTGAGGTACCTGACCCTCCATAGCAACCATACTGGTTACCATAGCAGCCCAGTTGACACATCTCTATCTCAGCTTAGGAAAATGCTAGAGACATGGGGTGAGTTTGTTTCACTAGTAGCGACCCCGGGAACATTCATTGAGGTACCTGACCCTCCATAGCAACCATACTGGTTACCATAGCAACCCAGTTGACACATTTCTATCTCAGATTTGGAAAACGATAGAGACACAGGAGTTGGTCTAAATGACTGGTAGTCACACAGGGAACATCATATAATGTCACTGACCCCTCCATAGCAACCATGCTGGTTACCATAGCAACCAAATTGACACATCTCTATCTCAGTTTAGGAAAATGAGAGAGACACGGGAGTTGGTCTAAATGACTTGTAGTCACACAGGGAACGATATATAATGTCACTTACCCCTCCATAGCAACCATACTGGTTACCATAGCAACCAAATTGACACATCTCTATCTCAGCTTAGGAAAATGCTAGAGACACTGGAGTGGGTCTAAATGACTTGTAGTCACACAGGGAACATTATATAATGTCACTGACTCCTCCATAGCAACCATACTGGTTACCATAGCAACCAAAATGACACATCTCTATCTCAGCTTAGTAAATCGAGAGAGACACTGGAGCGGGTCTAAATGACTTGTAGTCACACAGGGAACATTATATAATGTCACTGACCCCTCCATAACAACCATACTGGTTACCATAGCAACCAAATTGGCATATCCCTATATCAGCTTTGGAAAATGCTAGAGACATGGGGGTTGTTTTGTTTCACTCATAGTGACACTGGGAACAATCTATTATTTAAATGACCTGGCCTGAGCGACCAGACTTTTTACCACAGCAACGCAATTGCCATATCTTTATCTTAGGGTAGGAAAATGCTAGACAGAATTTCAACTTACTTATATTATAACTTTCAGCTTCCACTTTAAACTTTTGACCCTTTAAACTTTCAAAAGTTTCACCTTCAGCTTCCACTTTCTATTTTTGACACTTTCAGCTTTACAATGCTTCACCTTTCAACTTTATACGTTTTCAACTTTAAAATGTTTCACCTTTCAGCCTCCACTTTCAACTTTTGATATTTTCAACTTTGCAATGTTTCACCTTTCAGCTTCCACTTTCAACTTTTGACACTTTCAACTTTCTAATATTTTAACATTCAGCTTCCACTTTCAACTTTACATATTTCAACAATGTTTCAGCTTTCAAATTTTGACACTTTTCAAATTACAGTGTTTCACCTTTTAGCTTCAACTTTCAACTTTTGACACTTTTAACTTTCTAATGTTTCACCGTTCAGCCAAGGAATTCAGCAATTTTAAGCATTCTCTTTCCGCTCTCTGCATTCACACGCATTTTCCGCTAGGAAATGCACTTTCTAGTTATTAGTGTGAATGCAGAAGCATTCACACTATTGTTATCCTACGTATTTATTATTAGTGTGAATGCAGAGGCATTCACACTATTGTTATCCTACGTATTTATTATTAGTGTGAATGCAGAGGCATTCACACTATTGTTATCCTACGTATTTATTATTCCGTTTCTTCTTCTTCTTCTTTTTATTATTCCCCCCCCTTTTTCCAACCCTAACTACTCCCGCATACTTTGGCCTAGAAACACCATTCAAACGTCAAAACGTTCAGCTTTTTTCAGACTAGGTTGCTATTACGTTTCACTTTTCAAACTTTTATACTTTTTATAATGTTTAACTTTATTCAAATTATTCTTCCCATTGAAATGAATGGGGATATTCTTCAACCTTCCTTTAAACTTTCACTTCTTTCAGCCTTTATAACTTCAGCATACTTTCCACTAGAGAAACCATTCAAACTTTAAATAAATCTACACACTTTCATCTATTAGATGTATATTTCAACTTTTTTATATCTTTTATACATTTTTATTAATCGCAGTTTAAGTTTCATGAAGATTTCCAATTTGAAACTAATTCTGCTCCACTCTAACTTCCACTCTAATTTTTCACATCTCAAACTTCATCATCTATTCTTCTTTCTTAAACTAAATTTTAACCTTTATGCACAAAATTTATATTAAAGTAGTAGAGAAATTTGTCCTCTTTTTGAAAATGCAGTTGTTTCTTTCATAGGACCTACGGTTTTTAAACTAGGAGGGCTAAACCTTAACGAGGGAAGAAAATTGCTCCATTAAGATCAATGCATTTCACCCAGAAAATGATGCTTGAAAGTTTTAAATTTAGGCTTTTTCTAACTCGCCATAACTAATAGAATTTTCCACATATCTTGAAAAAATTTACATCATAATCTTCATTGAGGCCTTCTGCTTCTCACAAAAAAAGAATCATCTCGATATGTCTTACGGTTCTTCTGTAATGTTTATTTGTTTGAGGCATGGTCAAAATCTAAGAAATGTCTCCTCGATTCAAAAAGTGGCAGTTGGAGGCAGCTGTTAATCAACTAATTTGAATAACGAAATTTGATTGGCTTAGCCTTCCCATAGACTCACAATGGGCAATAGAGATGCATTGCTGCCATTCATTTCACTGGGGCAATTGATTCCAATACGATCCTATTGTAAAAGATCTTTTGTAATTGGTTCACAATGGAGATTCAAAGCAACATTAAGAATGCATATAACTATACCAGCCAATCATTGCTTATGATTTAACATAAATTCATCAAGCCACGCCCACTTTTCAACATAATTTTTGAATGTCAAATATCTTCTAAGTGGAACATCGTAGAAACATGGGAGTTGTTTTATATTGATCTAGGTTGAATGTAGATTACAACATGATGTCACTAACTCATCCATAGCAACCAGATTATTTACCATAGCAACCAAATTGACACATCTCTATCTC
Organism: Danionella cerebrum; assembly: GCA_007224835.1. NCBI lineage: Eukaryota > Metazoa > Chordata > Actinopteri > Cypriniformes > Danionidae > Danionella > Danionella cerebrum. The sequence goes on from SRMA01024411.1 coordinate 11,863, forward strand.
AGCTTAGGGAAATGCGAGAGACACAGGAGTTGGTCTAAATCACTTGTAGTCACACAGGGAACATTATATATTTTCACTGACCCCTCCATAGCAACCAAACTGGTTACCATAGCAACCATATTGACACATATCTATCTCAGCTTAGGAAATTGCTAGAGACCTGGGGGTGAGTTTGTTTCACTAATAGCGACCCCGGGAACATTCATTGAGGTAGCGGACCCCTCCATAGCAACCATACTGGTTACCATAGCAACCCATTTGGCTCATCTCTATCTCAGCTTAGGAAAATGCTAGAGACACAGGAGTTTGTCCAATTGACTTGTTGTCAAACGGGGAACATTATATAATATCAATGACCCCTCCATAGCAACCATACTGGTTACCATAGCAACCCAATTTACACATCCCTATCTCAACCTTGGAAAATGCTAGAGACATGGGGGTGAGTTTGTTACACTAATAGTGACCCTGGAAACATTCATTGGGGTAGCGGACTCCTCCATGGCAACCAGGCTGGTTACCATAGCAACCCAATTGACACATCTCCATCTCAGCTTAGGAAAATGCTAGAGACACGGGAGTTGGTCTAAATGACTTGTAGTAACACAGGGAACACTATATAATGTCACTGACGCCTCCATAGCAACCATACTGGTTACCATAGCAACCAAATTGACACATCTCTATCTCAGCTTAGGAAAATGCTAGAGACACGGGAGTGGGTCTAAATGACTTGTAGTCACACAGGGAACATTATATAATGTCACTGACCTCTCCATAGCAACCATACTGGTTACCATAGCAACCAAATTGACACATCTCTATCTCAGCTTAGGAAAAGGCTAAAGACATGGGGGTTGGTGTAATTTTCTTGTAGTCACACAGAGATCAATATATAATGTCAATGATCCTCCATAGCAACCATATTGATTACCATAGCAACCAAATTGGCATATCTCCAACTCAGCTCAGGGAAATGTTAGAGACATGGGGGTTGATTCATTTCCCTTTAGAGTGACACTGGGAACATTCTATTATGTATTTGACCTGTCCAAAGCAACCAGACTTTTTACCAAAGCAACTCATTTGACATTTCTCTATCTTAGTTTATGAAAATGCTAGACAGAATTTCATCTTACTAAAATTTTACCTTTTAGCTTCCACTTTCTACTTTTGATGCTTTCAACTTTACAATGCTTCACCTTTCAACTTTTGACACTTTCAACTTTCTAATGTTAAGTCTTTCAGCTTCCACTTTGAACTTTTGTCACTTCCAACTTTCAAATCTTTCAACTTTCAGCTTCAATTTTCAACTTTAGATTTTTTTCAGATACTTTCAGCCTGCTTTAATTTTCAGCTCTCTGCATTCACACGCATTTTCCGCTAGGAAATGCATATTCTAGTTATTATTATTTTTTTTTATTCTTATTCCCCCCCCTTTTTCCGGAGCCTACTACTTCAGCATACTTTGCCCTAGAAACACCATTCAAACGTCAAAACGTACAGCTTTTTTTTGCTCTATGTTGCTCGTATACAGCTTTTTGATATCTTTTATACTTTTTACAAAATTTAACTTTATTTAAAATATTTTTCCCATTGAAATGAATGGGAAACACTTCAAATCTCTTTTAAATCTTCAGCTTTTTTCAACCTTCATAACTTCAGCATACTTTCAGCTAGAGCAATCATTCAACTTTTAAACAATTCAACACTTTTTCAGCTTTTAAAATGTGTTTTCAGCTTTTTCATATCTTTTACAGATTTTTATAAATCACAGTTTAATTTTAATGAAGCATTTGGATTTTGACCTAATTCTGCTCCACTCTAGCTTCCACTCTAATTTTTCACATCTCAAACTTCTTCATCAATTCCTCTCTCCTAAACTAAACTTTACCCTTTATGCACAAAATTTATATTAAAGTAGTAGAGAAATTTGTCCTCTTTCCAAAGATGCAGTTGTTTTTTCATATGACCTACGGTTTTTAAACTAGGAGGGCTAAACCTTAACGAGGGAAGCAAATTGCTCCATTAAGATCAATGCATTTCACCCAGAAAATAATGCTTGAAGGTTTAAATTAAGGCTTTTTCTAACTCGCCATAACTAATAGAATTTTCCACATATCTTAAAAAATTTTATACCATAATCTTCATTGAGGCCTTCTGCTTCTCACAAAGAAAGAATCATCTCGATATGTCTTACGGATCTTCTGTAATGTTTGTTTGTTTGAGGCATGGTCAACATCTGAGAAATGTCTCCTCGATTCAAAAGTGGCAGTTGGAGGCAGCTGTTAATCAACTAATTTGAATAACGAAATTTGATTGGCTTAGCCTTCTCATAGACTCACAATGGGCCATAGAGATGCATTTCTGCCATTCATTTCAATGGGGCAATTGATTCCC
>SRMA01024412.1:0-24089 GCA_007224835.1 Danionella cerebrum
CTTTCGTAATCCTTATTTGTTTGAGGGTATGGATTTCTCTGAAATGAGCAGTTGCGCAGAATCAAATGAAGGCTATTTGTAGCTCGCCATAATTTTTTTATTTCTAATCACACCTTCACAAAAATTACAGCATTCTCTTCGTTACGGTCTTCTGCTTCTGACAAAGAAAGAATCATTTCGATATGTCTTACGGTTCTTCTATAATCTTTATTTGTTTGAGGCATGGAAATCGGATTTTCTCCAGCAGATTTGCCATCGTTTGAAAATCTGACAGTTGAGTCAACTGACTCGTTTGAAAATCTGGCAGTTGATAACTCCAGGTGCAGCTGATTTCAAATAAGTAGGTCAAAGGTGTCTCATTGACTTTCAATGGCCCATTGAAATGAATGGAGCATGAACCCCATGAATCCTAATGTAAAAGAGCTTCTGTAATTGATTGACACTGGAAAGTCATACAAGCATTAAGGAAGCAAATTACTTATCCAGCCCATCATTGCTGGTGAATTAACATAAATTAATTAAGCCACACCCACTTTTTGACATAACTTTCAATGTCAAATATCTTCTAAACGGAACACAGTAGAGACATGGGGGGTGCTTTATATTATTCTAAATGAAAAGTAGATTACAACATGATGTCACTAACTCCTCCATAGCAACCAAATTGTTTACCATAGCAACCAATATGGCATGTCTCTATCTCAGCTTAGGAAAATCATAGAGAGATGGGGGTTGCTGTATTTTACCCGTATAGATATGGGGAGCAATATATTAGGTCAGCAACCCCTCCATAACAACCAAACTGGTTACCATAGCAACCAATATGGCGCAGCTCTATCTCAGCTTTGGAAAGTCATAGAGACATGGGGGTTGATGTATTGACATGGGAACAATGTGTTAGGTCACTGACCCCTCCATAGCAACCAGACTGGTTACCATAGCAACCAATATGGCATGTCACTATCTCAGCTCAGGAAAATCATAGAGACATGGGGGTTGCTGTAATTTACTCGTATTCATATGGGGAACAATATATTAGGTCAGCGACCCCTCCATAGCAACCACACTGTTGCCATAGCAACCAATATGGCGTATCTATCTCAGCTTACGAAAGTCATAGAGACATGGGGGTTGGTGTATTTTACTCGTGTTGACATGGGGAACAATATGTTAGGTCACTGACACCTCTATAGCAACCAGACTGGTTACCATAGCAACTAATATTGCATGTACCTATCTCAGCTTATGAGAATCATAGAGACATGGGGGTTGGATTATGTTATTGTTGCGGAATTGACAACATTTAAAAAAATAGGTATTAACGGTACCAACGCAAGCCAACATCGAAGTTTGCGTGCAAACTTTAAAATCTAGTTTAAACTTATTATTATTCTTCTTCTTCTCTTTTCTTCTGACAAAAATTCTACGCACTACTCCTCCTAGCCCGTTCGAGCTACAACCACGAAACTTTCCACGGTCGTCCAGACTGTTCCCACTCGAGTTGCTATATCTCTTCGGACCGATTGGACCAGCGGTTTCCGTATAAATCGCGAATTTCGGCCCAAAAATGGCTCAAGTCATTCCCTATGGGAGACCTAGAGTGGTGATGTCATCGCCCACTCTAACTTTGAGCAAGCTCAGTCTTGTTGCTACTTGCACTTTTTTCTCAACTAAAAATTAACCTTTACACACACATTTTATACCTAAATGGTAGAGATTTTTGTCCTCTTTCAGTTGGTGCTGTTTTCATTTTTTAAAAAACACACGGTTTTTACTCCAGGTGGCCTAAACCACAAGGAGTGCACATAATTGCTCCATTCACCTCCATTCAAAAATTCTGGTGGATTCTGTTTAAAATCTCAATCGCAGGCTATTTTTAACTCGCCATAAATCATTCACACTTTATCACCGCTTCACAAAATTTACACCATTCTCTTCCTTAAAATCTTGGGATTCTAACAGTAAAAGAAATATTTCAATACCTCTGTTCATTCTTTCGTAATGTTTATTTGTTTGAGGGTATGGATTTCTCTAAAATGAGCATTTGCACAGAATCAAATGAAGGCTATTTGTAGCTCGCCATAATTTTTTTATTTCTAATCACACCTTCACAAAAATTACAGCATTCTCTTCGTTAGGGTCTTCTGCTTCTTACAAAGAAAGATTCATTTCGATATGTCTTACGATTCTTCTATAATCTTTATTTGTTTGAGGCATGGAAATCGGATTTTCTCCAGCAGATTTGCCATCGTTTGAAAATCTGACAGTTGAATTTCCAGCTGACTCGTTTGAAAATCTGGCAGTTGATAACTCCAGGTGCAAGCTGATTTCAAATAAGTAGGTCAAAGGTGTCTCATTGACTTCCAATGGCCCATTGAAATGAATGGAGCATGAACCCCATAGATCCTAATGTAAAAGAGCTTCTGTAATTGATTGACCCTGGAAAGTCATACAAGCATTAAGGAAGCAAATTACTTATCCAGCCCATCATTGCTTGTGAATTAACATAAATTAATTAAGCCACACCCACTTTTTTGACATAACTTTCAATGTCAAATATCTTCTAAACGGAACACAGTAGAGACATGGGGGTTGCTTTATATTATTCTAAATGATAAGTAGATTACAACATGATGTCACTAACTCCTCCATAGCAACCAAATTGTTTACCATAGCAACTATATAGCCACATCTATATCTTAGCTTAGGAAAATGCTAGAGACTTGGGGGCTGGTAAGCTTCACCCATACTGACAGCTGAAACATATTATGTTAATGACACCTCCATAGCAACCAGACTGGTTACCATAGCAACCAATATGGCATGTCTCTATCTCAGCACAGGAAAATCATAGAGAGATGGGGGTTGCTGTATTTTACCCGTATAGATATGGGGAGCAATGTATTATGTCAGCGACCCCTCCATAGCAACCAAACTGGTTACCATAGCAACCAATATGGCGCAGCTCTATCTCAGCTTTGGAGAGTCATAGAGACATGGGGGTTGATGTATTGACATGGGGAACAATGTGTTAGGCCACTGACCCCTCCATAACAACCAGACTGGTTACCATAGCAACCAATTTTGCATGTACCTATCTCAGCTCAGGAAAATCATAGAGACATGGGGTTTGCTGTAATTTACTCGTATTCATATGGGGAACAATATATTAGGTCAGCGACCCCTCCATAGCAACCACACTGTTACCATAGCAACCAATATGACGTATCTCTATCTCAGCTTACGAAAGTCATAGAGACATGGGGGTTGGTGTATTTTACTCGTGTTGACATGGGAACAATATGTTAGGTCACTGACCCCTCCATAGCAACCAGACTTGTTACCATAGCAACCAATATTGCATGTACCTATCTCAGCTTATGAGAATCATAGAGACATGGGGGTTGGATTATGTTATTGTTGCGGAACTGACAACATTTAAAAAAATGGGTATTAACGGCACCAACGCAAGCCAACATCGAAGTTTGCGTGCAAACTTTAAAATCTAGTTATTATCCTTCTTCTTCTTCTTCTTCTTCTCTTTTCCTACGTCAAAATTTTACGACGCTTCTCCTCCTAGCCCGTTCGGGCTACAGCCACGAAACTTTCCACGGTCGTCCAAGCTGTTCCCACTCGAGTTGCTATGTCTTTTCGAACCGATTTGACCAGCGGTTTCCGTAAATATCGCGAATTTCGGCCCAAAAATCGCCCAAGTCATTCCCTATGGGGGCCCTAGAGTGGTGATGTCATCGCTCACTCTAACTTTGAGCAAGCTCGGTCTTGTTGCTACTTGCACTGTTTTCTCAACTAAAAATTAACCTTTACACACACATTTTATATCTAAATGGTAGAGAGTTTTGTCCTCTTTCAGTTGGTGCTGTTTTCATTTTTAAAAAACACACGGTTTTTACTCCAGGTGGCCTAAACCACAAGGAGTGCACATAATTGCTCCATTCACCTCCATTCCAAAATTCTGGTGGATTCTGTTCAAAATCTCAATCGCAGGCTATTTATAACTCGCCATAAATCATTCAAACTTTATCACAGCTTCACAAAACTTACACCATTTTCTTCATTAAAATCTTGTGATTCTAACAGTAAAGGAAATATTTTAATGTGTCTTGTCCTTCTTTCGTAATCCTTATTTGTTTGAGGGTATGGATTTCTCTAAAATGAGCAGTTGCACAGAATCAAATGAAGGCTATTTGTAGCTCGCCATAATTTTTTTATTTCTAATCACACCTTCACCAAAATTACAGCATTCTCTTCGTTAGGGTCTTCTGCTTCTTACAAAGAAAAAATCATTTCGATATGTCTTACGGTTCTTCTATAATCTTTATTTGTTTGAGGCATGGAAATCGGATTTTCTCCAGCAGATTTGCCAGCGTTTGAAAATCTGACAGTTGAGTCAGCTGACTCGTTTGAAAATCTGGCAGTTGATAACTCCAGGTGCAAGCTGATTTCAAATAAGTAGGTCAAAGGTGTCTCATTGACCTTCAATGGCCCATTGAAATGAATGGAGCATGAACCCCATAGATCCTAATGTAAAAGAGCTTCTGTAATTGATTGACACTGGAAAGTCATACAAGCATTAAGGAAACAAATCACTTATCCAGCCCATCATTGCTTGTGAATTAACATAAATTAATTAAGCCACACCCACTTTTTGACGTAACTTTCAATGTCAAATATCTTCTAAACGGAACACAGTAGAGACATGGGGGTTGCTTTATATTAGTCTAAATAGAAAGTAGATTACAACATGATATCACTAACTCCTCCATAGCAACCAAATTGTTTACCATAGCAACTATATTGCCACATCTCTATCTAAGCTTAGGAAAATGCTAGAGACTTGGGGGCTGGTAAGCTTCACCCATACTGACAGCTGAAACATATTATGTGAATGACACCTCCATAGCAACCAGACTGGTTACCATAGCAACCAATATGGCATGTCTCTATCTCAGCTTAGGAAAATCATAGAGAGATGGGGGTTACTGTATTTTACCCGTATAGATATGGGGAGCAATATATTAGGTCAGCGACACCTCCATAGCAACCAAACTGGTTACCATAGCAACCAATATGGCGCAGCTCTATCTCAGCTTTGGAAAGTCATAGAGACATGGGGTTGATGTATTGACATGGGAAACAATGTGTTAGGTCACTGACCCCTCCATAGCAACCAGACTGGTTACCATAGCAACCAATTTTGCATGTACCTATCTCAGCTCAGGAAAATCATAGAGACATGGGGGTTGCTGTAATTTACTCGTATTCATATGGGGAACAATATATTAGGTCAGCGACCCCTCCATAGCAACCACACTGTTACCATAGCAACCAATATGGTGTATCTCTATCTCAGCTTACGAAAGTCATAAAGACATGGGGGTTGGTGTATTTTACTCGTGTTGACATGGGGAACAATATGTTAGGTCACTGACCCCTCCATAATAACCAGACTGGTTACCATAGCAACCAATTTTGCATGTACCTATCTCAGCTTATGAGAATCATAGAGACATGGGGGTTGGATTATGTTATTATTGCGGAATTGACAACATTTAAAAAACTAGGTATTAACGGTACCAACGCAAGCCAACATCGAAGTTTGCGTGCAAACTTTAAAATCTAGTTATTCTTCTTCTTCTCTTTTCTTCTGACAAAAATTCTTAACCCTACTCCTCCTAGCCCGTTCGAGCTACAGCCACGAAACTTTCAACACACCTCAAAGCTGTTATGTAGTTTGTTGCTATATCTCTTCGGACCAATTCGACCAGCGGTTTCCGTAAAAATCGCGAATTTCGGCCCAAAAATCGCCCAAGTCATTCCCTATGGGAGCCCTAGAGTGGTGATGTCATCGCTCACTCTAACTTTGAGCAAGCTCAGTCTTGTTGCTACTTGCACTGTTTTCTCAACTAAAAATTAACCTTTACACACACATTTTATATCTAAATGGTAGGGATTTTTGTCCTCTTTCAGTTGGTGCTGTTTTCATTTTTAAAAAACACACGGTTTTTACTCCAGGTGGCCTAAACCACAACGAGTGCATATAATTGCTCCATTCACCTCCATTCAAAAATTCTGGTGGACTCTGTTTAAAATCTCAATCGCAGGCTATTTTTAACTCGCCATAAATCATTCAAACTTTATCACAGCTTCACAAAATTTACACCATTCTCTTCCTTAAAATCTTGGGATTCTAACAGTAAAAGAAATATTTCAATACCTCTGTTCATTCTTTCGTAATGTTTATTTGTTTGAGGGTATGGATTTCTCTAAAATGAGCAGTTGCACAGAATCAAATGAAGGCTATTTGTAGCTCGCCATAATTTTTTTATTTCTAATCACACCTTCACAAAAATTACAGCATTCTCTTCGTTAGGGTCTTCTGCTTCTTACAAAGAAAGAATCATTTCGATATGTCTTCGGTTCTTCTATAATCTTTATTTGTTTGAGGCATGGAAATCGGATTTTCTCCAGCAGATTTGCCATCGTTTGAATATCTGACAGTTGACTTTCCAGCTGCAGCTGACTCGTTTGAAAATCTGGCAGTTGATAACTCCAGCAGGTGCAGCTGATTTCAAATAAGTAGGTCAAAGGTGTCTCATAGACTTTCAATGGCTCATTGAAATGAATGGAGCATGAATCCCATAGATCCTATTGTGAAAGAGCTTCTGTAATTGATTGACACTGGAAAGTCATAGGAGCATTAAGGAAGCAAATTACTTATCCAGCCCATCATTGCTTGTGAATTAACATAAATTAATTAAGCCACACCCACTTTTTGACAAAACTTTCAATGTCAAATATCTTCTAAACGGAACACAGTAGAGACATGGGGGTTGCTTTATATTAATCTAAATGGAAGTAGATTACAACATGATGTCACTAACTCCTCCATAGCAACCAAATTGTTTACCATAGCAACCAATATGGCATGTCTCTATCTCAGCTTAGGAAAATCATAGAGAGATGGGGGTTGCTGTATTTTACCCGTATAGATATGGGGGGCAATATATTAGGTCAGCGACCCCTCCATAGCAACCAAACTGGTTACCATAGCAACCAATATGGCGCAGCTCTATCTCAGCTTTGGAAAGTCATAGAGACATGGGGGTTGATGTATTGACATGGAGAACAATGTGTTAGGTCACTGGCCCCTCCATAGCAACCAGACTGGTTACCATAGCAACCAATTTTGCATGTATCTATCTCAGCTCAGGAAAACCATAGAGACATGGGGGTTGCTGTAATTTACTCGTATTCATATGGGGAACAATATATTAGGTCAGCGACCCCTCCATAGCAACCACACTGTTACCATAGCAACCAATATGGCATATCTCTATCTCAGCTTACGAAAGTCATAGAGACATGGGGGTTGGTGTATTTTACTCGTGTTGACATGGGGAACAATATGTTAGGTCACTGACCCCTCCATAGCAACCAGACTTGTTACTATAGCAGCCAATTTTGCATGTACCTATCTCAGCTTATGAGAATCATAGAGACATGAGGGTTGGATTATGTTATTGTTGCGGAATTGACAACATTTAAAAAAAAAAAGGTATTAACGGTACCAACGCAAGCCAACATCGAAGTTTGCGTGCAAACTTTAAAATCTAGTTATGTTGGCTTGCTTGCAAAGCCAACATATTGTTATCTCACTTAAACTTATTATTATTCTTCCGGCTTCTTCTTCTTCTTCTTCTTCTTCTTCTTCTGACAAAAATTCTGACAGCTACTCCTCCTAGCCCGTTCGAGCTACAGCCACGAAACTTTCCACGGTCGTCCAGACTGTTCCCACTCGAGTCGCTATATCTCTTCGGACCGATTGGACCAGCGGTTTCCGTATAAATCGCGAATTTCGGCCCAAAAATCGCTCAAGTCATTCCCTATGGGAGACCTAGAGTGGTGATGTCATCGCCCACTCTAACTTTGAGCAAGCTCAGTCTTGTTGCTACTTGCACTGTTTTCTCAACTAAAAATTAACCTTTACACACACATTTTATACCTAAATGGTAGAGATTTTTGTCCTCTTTCAGTTGGTGCTGTTTTCATTTTTAAAAAACACACGGTTTTTACGCCAGGTGGCCTAAACCACAAGGAGTGCACATAATTGCTCCATTCACCTCCATTCAAAAATTCTGGTGGATTCTGTTCCAAATCTCAATCGCAGGCTATTTATAACTCGCCATAAATCATTCAAACTTTATCACAGCTTCACAAAATTTACACCATTCTCTTCCTTAAAATCTTGGGATTTTAACAGTAAAAGAAATATTTCAATAACTCTGGTCATTCTTTCGTCATCCTTATTTGTTTGAGGGTATGGATTTCTCTGAAATGAGCAGTTGCACAGAATCAAATGAAGGCTATTTGTAGCTCGCCATAACTTTTTTATTTCTAATCACACCTTCACAAAAATTACAGCATTCTCTTCGTTAGGGTCTTCTGCTTCTGACAAAGAAAGAATCATTTCGATATGTCTTACGGTTCTTCTATAATCTTTGTTTGTTTGAGGCATGGAAATCGGATTTTCTCCAGCAGATTTGCCATCGTTTGAAAATCTGACAGTTGAGTCAGCTGACTCGTTTGAAAATCTGGCAGTTGATAACTCCAGGTGCAAGCTGATTTCAAATAAGTAGGTCAAAGGTGTCTCATTGACTTTCAATGGCCCATTGAAATGAATGGAGCATGAACCCCATAGATCCTAATGTAAAAGAGCTACTGTAATTGATTGACACTGGAAAGTCATACAAGCATTAAGGAAGCAAATTACTTATCCAGCCCATCATTGCTTGTGAATTAACATAAATTAATTAAGCCACACCCACTTGTTGACATAACTTTCAATGTCAAATATCTTCTAAACGGAACACAGTAGAGACATGGGGGTTGCTTTATATTAGTCTAAATGGAAAGTAGATTACAACATGATGTCACTAACTCCTCCATAGCAACAAAATTGTTTACCATAGCAACTATATAGCCACATCTCTATCTTAGATTAGGAAAATGCTAGAGACTTGGGGGCTGGTAGGCTGCACCCATACTGACAGCTGAAACATTATATTATTTTAATGACACCTCCATAGCAACCAGACTGGTTACCATAGCAACCAATATGGCATGACTCTATCTCAGCTTAGGAAAATCATAGAGAGATGGGGGTTGCTGTATTTTACCCGTATAGATATGGGGAGCAATATATTAGGTCAGCGACCCCTCCATAGCAACCAGACTGGTTACCATGGCAACCAATATGGCGCAGCTCTATCTCAGCTTAGGAAAGTCATAGAGACATAGGGGTTGATGTATTGACATGGGGAACAATGTGTTAGGTCACTGACCCCTCCATAGCAACCAGACTGGTTACCATAGCAACCAATAGGGCATGTCGCTATCTCAGCTTAGGAAAATCATAGAGAGATGGGGGTTGCTGTATTTTACCCGTATAGATATGGGGAGCAATATATTAGGTCAGTGACCCCTCCATAGCAACCAAACTGGTTACCATAGCAACCAATATGGCACAGCTCTATCTCAGCTTTGGAAAGTCATAGAGACATGGGGGTTGATGTATTGACATGGGGGGCAATGTGTTAGGTCACTGACCCCTCCATAGCAACCAGACTGGTTACCATAGCAACCAATTTGTCATGTACCTATCTCAGCTCAGGAAAATCATAGAGACATGGGGGTTGCTGTAATTTACTCGTATTCATATAGGGAAAAATATATTAGGTCAGCGACCCCTCCATAGCAACCACACTGTTACCATAGCAACCAATATGGCGTATCTCTATCTCAGCTTACGAAAGTCATAGAGACATGGCGGTTGGTGTATTTTACTCATGTTGACATGGGGAACAATATGTTAGGTCACTGACCCCTCCATAGCAACCAGACTTGTTACCATAGCAACCAATTTTGCATGTACCTATCTCAGCCTATGAGAATCATAGAGACATGAGGGTTGGATTATGTTATTGTTGCGGAATTGACAACATTTAAAAAAATAGTTATTAACGGTACCAACGCAAGCCAACATCGAAGTTTGCGTGCAAACTTTAAAATCTAGTTATTCTTCTTCTTCCGTTTCTTAAAAAAAAAATTCTACCGTCATCTCCTCCTAGCCCGTTCGAGCTACTGTCATGAAACTTTCCACACACCTCAAAGCTGTTATGTAGTTTGTTGCTATGTCTTTTCGGAGCGATTTGGCCAGCGGTTTCCCTAAAAATCGTGTAAATCTCCCAAAAAAGCTTAAAATTTTTTCTCGATGGGGGCCCCTAGAGTGGTGATGTCATCGCCCACTCTAACTTCGAGTGAGCTCAATCTTGTTGATACTTGCTAAAATACTTTAGTTTTCTTAAATAAAAATTAACCTTTACACACACATTTTATATGTAAATGGTAGAGATTTTTGTCTTCTTTCAGTTGGTGTTGTTTAAGTTTTTTAAAAACACACCGTTTTTACTCCAGGTGGCCAAAAGCACAAGGAGTGCACATATTTGCTCCATTCACCTCCATTCAAAAATTCTGCCAGCAAATGTTTCAAATCTCAATCGAAGGCTATTTCTAACTCGCCATAAATCATTCAAAACCTTATCACAGCTTCACAAATTTTATACCATTCTCTTCCTTAAAATCTTCTGATTCTAACAGTCAAGAAAGTATTTCAATATGTCTGGTCCTTCTTTCGTAATCCTTATTTGTTTGAGGCATGGTAATCGGACTTTCTCCAGCAGATTTGCCATCATTTGAAAATCTGACAGTTGAGTCAGCTGACTCGTTTGAAAATCTGGCAGTTGATAACTCCAGGTGCAAGCTGATTTCAAATAAGTAGGTCAAAGGTGTCTCATTGACTTTCAATGGCCCATTGAAATGAATGGAGCATGAATCCCATGGATCCTATTGTGAAAGAGCTTCTGTAAATGATTGACACTGGAAAGTCATACTAGTATTAAAGAAGCAAATCACTTATCCAGCCAATCATTGCTTGTGATTTAACATAAAATAATTAAGCCACACCCACTTTTTGACATAACTTTCGATGTCAAATAACTTCTAAACAGAACACAGTAGAGACATGGGGGTTGCTTTATATTATTCTAAATGTAAAGTAGATTACAACATGATGTCACTGACTCCTCCATAGCAACCAAATTGTTTACCATAGCAACTAAATTGGCATATCTCTATCTTCGGTTAGGAAAATGCTAGAGACTTGGGGGTTGGTAAGCTTCACCCATACTGACAGCTGAAACATTATATCATGTCAATGACTCCTCCATAGCATCCAGACTGGTTACCATAGCAACCAATATGGCATGACTCTCTCTCAGCTTAGGAAAATCATAGAGACATGGGGTTGCCGTATTTTACCCGTATTGATATGGGGAATAATATGTTAGGTCAGCGACCTCTCCATAGCAACCAGACTGGTTACCATAGCAACCAATATGGCGCAGCTCTATCTCAGCTTAGGAAAGTCATAGAGGCATGGGGGTTGATGTATTGACATGGGGAACAATGTGTTAGGTCACTGACCCCTCCATAGCAATCAGACTGGTTACTATAGCAACCAATATGGCATGTCTCTATCTCAGCTTAGGAAAATCATAGAGAGATGGGGGTTGCTGTACTTTACCCGTATAGATATGGGGAGCAATATATTAGGTCAGCGACCCCTCCATAGCAACCAAACTGGTTACCATAGCAACCAATATGGCGCAGCTCTATCTCAACTTTGGAAAGTCATAGAGACATGGGGGTTGATGTATTGACATGGGGAACAATGTGTTGGGTCACTGACCCCTCCATAGCAACCAGACTGGTTACCATAGCAACCAATTTTGCATGTACCTATCTCAGCTCAGGAAAATCATAGAGACATAGGGGTTGCTGTAATTTACTCGTATTCATATAGGGAACAATATATTAGGTCAGCGACCCCTCCATAGTAACCACACTGTTACCATAGCAACCAATATGGCGTATCTCTATCTCAGCTTACGAAAGTCTTAGAGACATGGGGGTTGGTGTATTTTACTCGTGTTGACATGAGGAACAATATGTTAGGTCACTTACCCCTCCATAGCAACCAGACTGGTTAGCATAGCAACCAATTTTGCATGTACCTATCTCAGCTTATGAGAATCATAGAGACATGGGGGTTGGATTATGTTATTGTTGCGGAATTGACAACATTTTAAAAAAATAGGTATTAACGGCACCAACGCAAGCCAACATCGAAGTTTGCGTGCAAACTTTAAAATCTAGTTCTTCTTCTTCTTCTTATTCTTCTTCTTCTGACAAAAATTCTACCGTCAACTCCTCCTAGCCAGTTTGAGCTACAGCCACGAAACTTTCCACATACCTCAAAGCTGTTCTGTATATTTATGCTATATCTTTTCGGACCGATTTGACCAGCGGTTTCCGTAAAAATCGCGAATTTCGGCCCAAAAATCGCTCAAGTCATTCCCTATGGGAGACCTAGAGTGGTGATGTCATCGCCCACTCTAACTTTGAGCAAGCTCAGTCTTGTTGCTTCTTGCACTGTTTTCTCAACTAAAAATTAACCTTTACACACACATTTTATATCTAAATGGTAGAGATTTTTGTCCTCTTTCAGTTGGTGCTGTTTTCATTTTTAAAAAAACACACGGTTTTTACGCCAGGTGGCCTAAACCACAACGAGTGCACATAATTGCTCCATTCACCTCCATTCAAAATTTCTGGTGGACTCTGTTTAAAATCTCAATCGCAGGCTATTTTTAACTCGCCATAAATCATTCACACTTTATCACAGCTCCACAAAATTTACACCATTCTCTTCCTTAAAATCTTGGGATTCTAACAGTAAAATAAATATTTCAATACCTCTGTTCATTCTTTCGTAATGTTTATTTGTTTGAGGGTATGGATTTCTCTGAAATGAGCAGTTGCACAGAATCAAATGAAGGCTATTTGTAGCTCGCCATAACTTTTTTATTTCTAATCACACCTTCACAAAATTACAGCATTCTCTTCGTTAGGGTCTTCTGCTTCTGACAAAGAAAGAATCATTTCGATATGTCTTACGGTTCTTCTATAATCTTTATTTGATTGAGGCATGAAAATCGGATTTTCTCCAGCAGATTTGCCATCATTTCAAAATCTGACAGTTAAATTTCCAGCTGCAGCTGACTCGTTTGAAAATCTGGCAGTTGATAACTCCAGGTACAAGCTGATTTCAAATAAGTAGGTCAAAGGTGTCTCATTGACTTTCAATGGCCCATTGAAATGAATGGAGCATGAACCCCATAGATCCTAATGTAAAAGAGCTTCTGTAATTGATTGACACTGAAAGTCATACAAGCATTAAGGAAGCAAATTACTTATCCAGCCCATCATTGCTTGTGAATTAACATAAATTAATTAAGCCACACCCACTCTTTGACATAACTTTCAATGTCAAATATCTTCTAAACGGAACACAGTAGAGACATGGGGGTTGATTTAAATTAATCTAAATGGAAAGTAGATTACAACATGATGTCACTAACTCCTCCATAACAACCAAATTGTTTACCATAGCAACTATATTGCCACATCTCTATCTTAGCTTAGGAAAATGCTAGAGACTTGGGGGCTAGTAAGCTTCACCCATACTGACAGCTGAAACATTATATTATGTTAATGACACCTCCATGGCAGCCAGACTGGTTACCATGGCAACCAATATGGCATGTCTCTATCTCAGCTTAGGAAAATCATAGAGAGATGGGGGTTGCTGTATTTTACACGTATAGATATGGGGAGCAATATATTAGGTCAGCGACCCCTCCATAGCAACCAGACTGGTTACCATAGCAACCAATATGGCACAGCTCTATCTCAGCTTTGGAAAGTCATAGAGACATGGGGGTTGATGTATTGACATGGGAACAATGTGTTAGGTCACTGACCCCTCCATAGCAACCAGACTGGTTACCATAGCAACCAATTTTGCATGTACCTATCTCAGCTCAGGAAAATCATAGAGACATGGGGGTTGCTGTAATTTACTCGTATTCATATAGGGAACAATATATTAGGTCAGCGAACCCTCCATAGCAACCACACTGTTACCATAGCAACCAATATGGCGTATCTATCTCAGCTTACGAAGTCATAGAGACATGGGGGTTGGTGTATTTTACTCGTGTTGACATGGGGAACAATATGTTAGGTCACTGACCCCTCCATAGCAACCAGACTTGTTACCATAGCAACCAATTTTGCATGTACCTATCTCAGCCTTTGAGAATCATAGAGACATGAGGGTTGGATTATGTTATTGTTGCGGAATTGACAACATTTAAAAAAAAGGTATTAACGGTACCAACGCAAGCCAACATCGAAGTTTGCGTGCAAACTTTAAAATCTAGTTATTCTTCTTCTCTTTTCCTACGTCAAAAATTTACAACGCTTCTCCTCCTAGCCCGTTCGAGCTACAGCCATGAAACTTTCCACGGTCATCCAAGCTGTTCCCACTCGAGTTGCTATGTCTTTTCGGACCGATTTGACCAGCGGTTTCCGTAAAAATCGCGAATTTCGGCCCAAAAATCGCCCAAGTCATTCCCTATGGGGCCCTAGAGTGGTGATGTCATCGCTCACTCTAACTTTGAGCAAGTTCAGTCTTGTTGCTACTTGCACTGTTTTCTCAACTAAAAATTAACCTTTACACACACATTTTATACCTAAATGGTAGAGATTTTGTCCTCTTTCAGTTGGTGCTGTTTTCATTTTTAAAAAACACACGGTTTTTACTCCAGGTGGCCTAAACCACAACGAGTGCACATAATTGCTCCATTCACCTCCATTCAAAAATTCTGTTGTATTCTGTTTAAAATCTCAATCGCAGGCTATTTTTAACTCGCCATAAATCATTCAAACTTTATCACAGCTTCACAAAATTTACACCATTCTCTTCCTTAAAATCTTGGGATTCTAACAGTACAAGAAATATTTCAATACCTCTGGTCATTCTTTCGTAATACTTATTTGTTTGAGGGTATGGATTTCTCTGAAATGAGCAGTTGCACAGAATCAAATGAAGGCTATTTGTAGCTCGCCATAACTTTTTTATTTCTAATCACACCTTCACAAAATTACAGCATTCTCTTCGTTAGGGTCTTCTGCTTCTGACAAAGAAAGAATCATTTCGATATGTCTTACGGTTCTTCTATAATCTTTATTTGTTTGAGGCATGGAAATCGGATTTTCTCCAGCAGATTTGCCATCGTTTGAAAATCTGACAGTTGATAACTCCAGCAGGTGCAGCTCATTTCAAATAAGTAGGTCAAAGGTGTCTCATTGACTTTCAATGGCCCATTGAAATGAAAGGAGCATGAACCCCATAGATCCTAATGTAAAAGAGCTTCTGTAATTGATTGACACTGGAAAGTCATACAAGCATTAAAGAAGCAAATCACTTATCCAGCCAATCATTGCTTGTGAATTAACATAAATTAATTAAGCCACACCCACTTTTTTGACATAACTTTCAAAGTCAAATATCTTCTGAACGGAACACAGTAGAGACATGGGGGTTGCTTTATATTAATCTAAATGGAAAGTAGATTACAACATGATGTCACTAACTCCTCCATAGCAACCAAATTGTTTACCATAGCAACTATATTGCCACATCTCTATCTTAGCTTAGGAAAATACTAGAGACTTGGGGGCTGGTAAGCTTCACCCATACTGACAGCTGAAACATATTATGTTAATGACACCTCCATAGCAACCAGACTGGTTACCATAGCAACCAATATGGCGTGTCTCTATCTCAGCTTAGGAAAATCATAGAGAGATGGGGGTTGCTGTATTTTACCCGTATAGATAGGGGGAGCAATATATTAGGTCTGCGACCCCTCCATAGCAACCAAACTGGTTACCATAGCAACCAATATGGCGCAGCTCTATCTCAACTTTGGAAAGTCATAGAGACATGGGGGTTGATGTATTGACATGGGGAACAATGTGTTAGGTCACTGACCCCTCCATAGCAACCAGACTGGTTACCGTAGCAACCAATTTTGCATGTACCTATCTCAGCTCAGGAAAATCATAGAGACATGGGGGTTGCTGTAATTTACTCGTATTCATATGGGGAACAATATATTAGGTCAGCGACCCCTCCATAGCAACCACACTGTTACCATAGCAACCAATATGGCGTATCTCTATCTCAGCTTACGAAAGTCATAGAGACATGGGGGTTGGTGTATTTTACTCGTGTTGACATGGGGAACAATATGTTAGGTCACTGACCCCTCCATAGCAACCAGACTGGTTACCATAGCAACCAATTTTGCATGTACCTATCTCAGCTTATGAGAATCATAGAGACATGGGGGTTGGATTATGTTATTGTTGCGGAATTGACAACATTTATAAAAATAGGTATTAACGGTACCAACGCAAGCCAACATCGAAGTTTGCGTGCAAACTTTAAAATCTAGTTTGCTATTGTTGTTGTTCTAATGCTGTTTATTTCTTTATTTTAAATACATTTTTATTTTATACATTTATTTTATTTAACAATATGAAGCCGTGCGAAAGAAAAAAAAAAGTGCGCATCCTCTTCCCCGCACCGCAAATCCACACAGACTTCAGACACATCAGTGAGCTGCCGCCCCGCTCACAGCCAATTGTGACGTCGTGCGCTCATTATAAATGGCCTATTATGCAGTGCATTTAAGTTGACGGTGACCGGAAATATTCAGGGTCTCCCCCAACACTCTGTTCGCGAGCAGCGTGTGATTCTCGGTGGGCTTAAGCTCTCAGGTCATTTGGTTCCTCGTCTCGACGGAGTAGATTCAAGGTTTGCTCAAACAGGGACCTATGCAAATGACGTTCAACTCTATTGGTTGCGTCGTCACGCTCGTCATTCTCGTCACGCCTGACTGATAAACGTTTGTTTAGACTTGATGTGTCTGGTTTTACTTGCCTAAGAAATGCTTTTGTCTTTTATTTGAAGCTCGTGGTTAACTGGACGCTTAACCACTTCAACAGATTCGTGCTATGTATTTGTTTTTTCTTTTCAGAGGTTCGCCACCTGAGGGCGCACACGCTCCAAAAACCGCAGAGAGAGAAAGAGAAAGAGAGAGAGAGAGGGCCAGGTTTGAGTAACGTTTTTTGTTCAATTTCTCTCTGATCTCTTGGTCACTTTTGATAAATTACTGCTTGTGGGAGATTTTAATATTCATGTAGATGAACCAGGTGATGCCCTTGGACTGTCATTTATAGACCTAGTAAATTCATTTGGGGTTCAACAAAACATTTCCAGACCACCTCATAGTCTTATTAGGGAAATATACACCACTTATTAATTAATTTTTTCCTCTTTTTCGAGTTTCAACTTGTTGGTTTACTGTAAAGCTGCTTTGAGACACTGTCCGTTGTGAAAAGCGCTATATAAATAATCAAACTTGAACTTGTGTGCTATTGCGGCTGTGTTTAATTGAAAAAAAAAAGGGATAGAGACAAGAAAATTCGAGACTTGTCTTTTTTCTCTCTAAAGATGGGTTGCAGCTATAACTACAGTGACAAAATTTAGCTTTGAGAGCAAAACTGACATTCCAAATGTGTCCGTGACTGCGGCCCTTTGGGCCTGTGCTAAGGCTGTTCTTTACAGTCGACGCATTTCACAAGAGCTAGCACTGTGGCTTTTCATCAAAAGGTCACTAGTTCGAGGCTAGCGGGCGGCTCCTGCTGGTTACAGATGCTAATGAGCCAAGTACGGGTTTCTTTTTCAGAAAGCAGCAGAAACGAAGGCTGTGACAGTGATTTCTCTCTCTCTCTCTCTCTCTCTCTCTCCCTAGTAGAAATGCTTTACAGAGTCAGTAAAAGCACAGGGTTCTCTCCACGCCGCGACTGCGATGACGTGTCTGTGTGAATTCGTGAAGGCCAATAAAGTGCGTTGGTGTTCTGCCTTTGACATGCACTGTCTTTTAAACAGAGTCTGCTTTTACTTGTTCCCTTAGATTCTCCTGGTGAAATTCCAGCGGTGGCGTTGTCCGTTTTGACGAGTTGATTTCTTCTGCTCGTCGCAGTCAGCAGGACAATGCCAGAAACACACAGCCAACGTCAGCGAGAGATGTGCGTGTGTTTATGAGAGCCGACCGCACTCCGAAAGCCACACTCAAGACTCACTCAGAGAACAACATACGGGTAAAGTGCACGCGATGCCAGGCTGCCCAATAACGGAAAGAGAGCAGATTTGGTGTCCAGCACACGTTTTGTTCGATGCGTTTGTAAAATATACAAATTGTTTATGGTAAAATGTTAAAAATGTAAAAAAATAAAGAAACCAAAACAATCTTAGCTCACTTTTTGTACGTGTTTCATCTATGATTCGTACATTGGATATTGTGATTTTCTCGGGACCGTCGTAGAAGTGATCATTTTGAAGTGTTTTGAACATTTCTTATATTTTTTCAATTTAACAAGAAATCAGTCGCACTAAGAGAAAAACTAAAGTGTTGCCTATAAATGTTTACCGTTTACTACCGGGTTCGTTCATTGTCTGTATTCGTTGTGAAAATTAATGAACGCGATCTGTGTCTTTGCAGAGAAGAGTATCCTTCAATCGTAATCCGCTCATACGAGGTGTCAAAGCGGTGGCCCTTTGCATCAATCGGTACCCAGGAAGCAGCTCTCGCGTTTCCCAAATCCATCTTCCCTTTTCAGAGTCAAAGGCTTATGGTGCCGGTGCACGTTTCCAGCGCCGTTTGGGAAGATTGCGGGGTACGCCCTAGAATTGAGCAAATTCAATGATCTCGACGCATGTTTTTGCTCCAGTGGAGTAAACCGGAGAAAACCCGCTCACGAGAATGAGCAAGTTCCTTTTGGAAGAGCCCCGGCTGGCCTCGAACCAGCAACCTTCTCACTAAAAGAGGAACAGCGATACCCGGCGTGCCACTCGCAACAAATCATCTGCAATGTATTCACGCGAGAAAAATGAGATGGAGAAAAAAAACAAAAAAAAACAACGGACAAGCCTCTGTCACCCAAAAGCCCGTCGCTGACACAGCTACACCGGCGTGATGCTGATGACGAGTCCCACCCGACTCATCATGGTCAAAATGTAAAGTGCCCTCGCATTGGTTACGTACTCAATGGCATTGAGCACCTAACAAATGTTCTAAGGCATGCGCGGTAATGAATATCGAAACACACATGCGCGATGACGTACTCAATAGTATTGAGGACGTAATCAATGTTCATACGCGCATGCGCGGTGATGAATTTTGAAACTCCCATACCCTGTGATTAGGTTTTAAAGTCTATGGTTAAAACCATAGATATTTTATAATCAGACAAGTGTTCTTTGAAAAGACATAACAATTATACTGACACGAAATACTGTTTTTACTCTGATGATCCCGATTAGTTTGATCACTCGTTTTGGAAGTGCATAAATACAGCAGTTTGTGAAATTCGATTTTAAGTAATTGTATTGTTGATATTCATATTATTATTTGCTATTGTTGTTGTTCTAATGCTGTTTGTTTCTTTATTTTAAATACATTTTTATTTTATACATTTATTTTATTTAACAATATGAAGCCGTGCGAAAGAAAAAAAAAAGTGAGCATCCTCTTCCCCTCACCGCAAATCCACACAGACTTCAGACACATCAGTGAGCTGCCGCCCCGCTCACAGCCAATTGTGACATCGTGCGCTCATTATAAATGGCCTATTATGCAGTGCATTTAAGTTGACGGTGACCGGAAATATTCAGGGTCTCCCACAACACTCTGTTCGCGAGCAGCGTGTGATTCTCGGTGGGCTTAAGCTCTCAGGTCATTTGGTTCCTCGTCTCGGCGGAGTAGATTCAAGGTTTGCTCAAACAGGGACCTATGCAAATGCCGTTCAACTCTATTGGTTGCGTCGTCACGCTCGTCATTCTCGTCACGCCTGACTGATAAACGTTTTTTTAGACTTGATGTGTCTGGTTTTACTTGCCTAAGAAATGCTTTTGTCTTTTATTTGAAGCTCGTGGTTAACTGGGCGCTTAACCACTTCAACAGATTCGTGCTATGTATTTGTGTTTTTTCTTTTCAGAGGTTCGCCACCTGAGGGCGCACACGCTCCAAAAACCGCAGAGAGAGAAAGAGAGAGAGAGAGAGAGAGAGAGAGAGAGAGGGCCAGGTTTGAGTAACGTTTTTTTGTTCAATTTCTCTCTGATCTCTTGGTCACTTTTGATAAATTACTGCTTGTGGGAGATTTTAATATTCATGTAGATGAACCAGGTGATGCCCTTGGACTGTCATTTATAGACCTAGTAAATTCATTTGGGGTTCAACAAAACATTTCCAGACCACCTCATAGTCTTATTAGGGAAATATACACCACTTATTAATTAATTTTTTCCTCTTTTTTCGAGTTTCAACTTGTTGGTTTACTGTAAAGCTGCTTTGAGACACTGTCCGTTGTGAAAAGCGCTATATAAATAATCAAACTTGAACTTGTGTGCTATTGCGGCTGTGTTTAAAAAAAAAAAAAAAAAAAAAAAAAGGGATAGAGACAAGAAAATTCGAGACTTGTCTTTTTTCTCTCTAAAGATGGGTTGCAGCTATAACTACAGTGACAAAATTTAGCTTTGAGAGCAAAACTGACATTCCAAATGTGTCCGTGACTGCGGCCCTTTGGGCCTGTGCTAAGGCTGTTCTTTACAGTCGACGCATTTCACAAGAGCTAGCACTGTGGCTTTTCATCAAAAGGTCACTAGTTCGAGGCTAGCGGGCGGCTCCTGCTGGTTACAGATGCTAATGAGCCAAGTACGGGTTTCTTTTTCAGAAAGCAGCAGAAACGAAGGCTGTGACAGTGATTTCTCTCTCTCTCTCTCTCTCTCTCTCTCCCTAGTAGAAATGCTTTACAGAGTCAGTAAAAGCACAGGGTTCTCTCCACGCCGCGACTGCGATGACGTGTCTGTGTGAATACGTGAAGGCCAATAAATTGCGTTGGTGTTCTGCCTTTGACATGCACTGTCTTTTAAACAGAGTCTGCTTTTACTTGTTCCCTTAGATTCTCCTGGTGAAATTCCCGCGGTGGCGTTGTCCGTTTTGACGAGTTGATTTCTTCTGCTCGTCGCAGTCAGCAGGACAATGCCAGAAACACACAGCCAACGTCAGCGAGATGTGCGTGTGTTTATGAGAGCCGACCGCACTCCGAAAGCCACACTCAAGACTCACTCAGAGAACAACATACGGGTAAAGTGCCCGCGATGCCAGGCTGCCCAATAACGGAAAGAGAGCAGATTTGGTGTCCAGCACACGTTTTGTTCGATGCGTTTGTAAAATGTACAAATTGTTTATGGTAGAATGTTAAAAATGTAAAAAAATAAAGAAACCAAAACAATCTTAGCTCACTTTTTGTAAGTGTTTCATCTATGATTCGTACATTGGATATTGTGATTTTCTCGGGGACGTCGTAGAAGTGATCATTTTGAAGTGTTTTGAACATTTCTTATATTTTTTTCAATTTAACAAGAAATCAGTCGCACTAAGAGAAAAACTAAAGTGTTGCCTATAAATGTTTACCGTTTACTACCTCGTTCGTTCATTGTCTGTATTCGTTGTGAAAATTAATGAGCGCGATCTGTGTCTTTGCAGAGAAGAGTATCCTTCAATCGTAATCCGCTCATACGAGGTGTCAAAGCGGTGGCCCTTTGCATCAATGGGTACCCAGGAAGCAGCTCTCGCGTTTCCCAAATCCATCTTCCCTTTTCAGAGTCAAAGGCTTATGGTGCGGTGCACGTTTCCAGCGCCGTTTGGGAAGATTGCGGGGTACGCCCTAGAATTGAGCAAATTCAATGATCTCGGCGCATGTTTTTGCTCCAGTGGAGTAAACCGGAGAAAACCCGCTCACGAGAATGAGCAAGTTCCTTTTGGAAGAGCCCGGCTGGCCTCGAACCAGCAACCTTCTCACTAAAAGAGGAACAGCGATACCCGGTGTGCCACTCGCAACAAATCATCTGCAATGTATTCACGCGAGAAAAATGAGATGGAGAAAAAAAGCAAAAAAAAACAACGGACAAGCCTCTGTCACCCAAAAGCCCGTCGCTGACACAGCTACACCGGCGTGATGCTGATGGCGAGTCCCACCCCGACTCATCATGGTCAAAATGTAAAGTGCCCTCGCATTGGTTACGTACTCAATGGCATTGAGCACCTAACAAATGTTCTAAGGCATGCGCGGTAATGAATATCGAAACACATGTGCGATGACGTACTCAATAGTATTGAGGACGTAATCAATGTTCATACGCGCATGCGCGGTGATGGATTTTGAAACTCCCATACCCTGTGATTAGGTTTTAAAGTCTATGGTTAAAACCATAGATATTTTATAATTAGAAAAGTGTTCTTTGAAAAGACATAACAATTATACTGACACGAAATACTGTTTTTACTCTGATGATCCCGATTCGTTTGATCCCTCGTTTTGGAAGTGCATAAATACAGCAGTTTGTGAAATTCGATTTTTAGTAATTGTATTGTTGATATTCATATTATTATTTGCTATTGTTGTTGTTCTAATGCTGTTTATTTCTTTATTTTAAATACATTTTATTTTATACATTTATTTTATTTAACAATATGAAGCCGTGCGAAAGAAAAAAAAAAGTGCGCATCCTCTTCCCCGCACCGCAAATCCACACAGACTTCAGACACATCAGTGAGCTGCCGCCCGCTCACAGCCAATTGTGACGTCGTGCGCTCATTATAAATGGCCTATTATGCAGTGCATTTAAGTTGACGGTGACCGGAAATATTCAGGGTCTCCCCCAACACTCTGTTAGCGAGCAGCGTGTGATTCTCGGTGGGCTTAAGCTCTCAGGTCATTTGGTTCCTCGTCTCGACGGAGTAGATTCAAGGTTTGCTCAAACAGGGACCTATGCAAATGACGTTCAACTCTATTGGTTGCGTCGTCACGCTCGTCATTCTCGTCACGCCTGACTGATAAACGTTTGTTTAGACTTGATGTGTCTGGTTTTACTTGCCTAGAAATGCTTTTGTCTTTTATTTGAAGCTCGTGGTTAACTGGACGCTTAACCACTTCAACAGATTAGTGCTATGTATTTGTGTTTTTTCTTTTCAGAGGTTCGCCACCTGAGGGCGCACACGCTCCAAAAACCGCAGAGAGAGAAAGAGAGAGAGAGAGAGAGAAAGAGAGGGCCAGGTTTGAGTAACGTTTTTTTGTTCAATTTCTCTCTGATCTCTTGGTCACTTTTGATAAATTACTGCTTGTGGGAGATTTTAGTATTCATGTAGATGAACCAGGTGATGCCCTTGGACTGTCATTTATAGACCTAGTAAATTCATTTGGGGTTCAACAAAACATTCCCAGACCACCTCATAGTCTTATTAGGGAAATATACACCACTTATTAATTAATTTTTTCCTCTTTTTCGAGTTTCAACTTGTTGGTTTACTGTAAAGCTGCTTTGAGACACTGTCCGTTGTGAAAAGCGCTATATAAATAATCAAACTTGAACTTGTGTGCTATTGCGGCTGTGTTTAATTGAAAAAAAAAAAGGGATAGAGACAAGAAAATTTGAGACTTGTCTTTTTTCTCTCTAAAGATAGGTTGCAGCTAGAACTACAGTGACAAAATTTAGCTTTGAGAGCAAAACTGACATTCCAAATGTGTCCGTGACTGCGGCACTTTGGGCCTGTGCTAAGGCTGTTCTTTACAGTCGACGCATTTCACAAGCGCTAGCACTGTGGCTTTGCATCAAAAGGTCACTAGTTCGAGGCTAGCGGGCGGCTCCTGCTGGTTACAGATGCTAATGAGCCAAGTACGGGTTTCTTTTTCAGAAAGCAGCAGAAGCGAAGGCTGTGACAGTGATTTCTCTCTCTCTCTCTCTCTCTCTCCCTAGTAGAAATGCTTTACAGAGTCAGTAAAAGCACAGGGTTCTCTCCACGCCGCGACTGCGATGGCGTGTCTGTGTGAATTCGTGAAGGCCAATAAATTGCGTTGGTGTTCTGCCTTTTACATGCGCTGTCTTTTAAACAGAGTCTGCTTTCACTTGTTCC
>SRMA01024413.1:0-51515 GCA_007224835.1 Danionella cerebrum
AAAAAAAAAAAAAAAAAAAAAAAAAAAAAAAAAAAAAAAAACCGAACTGAAAAGCTTTGAAGAGACATAAAAAGGGCTGTCCACCACTGTCACCATCCACCTTGATGGAACTGGAGAGGACCTTCAAGAAGGCAGAATGGCAGAGGATCTTCAAATCCAGTTGTGAAAGATGTGTTGAATTAGATCAAAAGGTGCTTTTACTGAATTACTGATTACTTAGGATCCTGTGAAATTTTTAAAAGATCTGCAGAAATGGAAAAATCCTATGTCTTTTAATGGCAATATTGAATTAAAATACATTAACGATTAAAAAAGATACAAGTTTTGAAAAAAATCTAAGGGGGTCTGAGAATGTTCCGTACCCTTTTCATTTCTATACCTTAAATATTTTTATATTTCTCTTCACTGTTTATCAATTTTCATTTTTGTTATTTAATTAATTTTCATGAACTATACCAAACTTGGTTGTGATTTGTTCTCGAAGATCCATTGCTTTTTGGTCTCACTGGTTTTCTATTAGTCGTACTAAATATGTGCAAACTATTACAATGTTTAAAATTACATAAGCATCTGATGTTGGATAAAAAAATGTGTCCTGCATCCTACATGTGTGCGATTCTATAAAAATGTTCATTTTTAAAGTAATTTACATCTCCTTACACTTTGTCTCAAACACAGCATGAACGGGCAAGAATGAAAGGTTAGCATGTTGTCTTTCTCTCCAGCTGGGCTTGTATTACACTTGACAAGCGTGAGTCTGTGTTTAGAGGAAGCTCTAAAGCTTCTAATGAGAAATGAGAGGAAGCTGGACACCGTGTTGATCTGGATGTGGCTCTGTGGCAGTAATGTGGTGCAATGATCCTTTGCGAAACTTCATTCGACCTGTCAAGGTTTATTTTATCCTTCACAAGAGAAACTGAGCCACAGTTAACACCAGAATCACCTAAAGACGTGGATGAAGAGCACTGCAGATGGCACGCAGCATTCTGATGAGGCTTACAGAGTCGTATACCACTTATAACACAATAATACTCATTGTGTTTGCATAGCAATTTCATCCCAAAATGTAAATAACTACCAATGCTTCTAAAATGTTCGAATTTCAGTTCCATGTATGACTTGCTTGTGTATAAATGAAAAAAAAAATGCAAATGTTTCTGGTGGTTGTTCTGACATTTGCAGTGGTTTACGTTGCTTTGCAGTTGCTAGTGTTTTTTTTTTTTGTCTAAGGATCTGTGGGGTTTTTTTTTTTGGGAAAGTGTGGGCTTTGGAAGGCTTTATAATGTTTCTAAAGGTTGCCAGGTAGTTTGTATTGCTTTTATGGGGTTGCTATGAGGACGATGTAGCTGCTCTGAAGTTGTTTGGGCATCTCATGGGGTGAGTGCATTTTTTCATGAGATGTGCTTGTATTGTTTATATGGTGTCATTATGAAGACAGTGTACCTCCTTTGAGGTTTTTGGGGCATATAAGGGTGCAACAATAGGGTCAATGCTTCTTTACTGCATTGTTTGTAAAGATATAATTATGGCAGGGGCGTTTTTCTTGAAGGGTTTTTTTGAGGGGTTGCCATGGGGATTGTGTTGTTTAAATTGAGTTGCTATGAGAACAATGCACCTCCTTTGAGGTAGTTGGGGAACTCTGAGGTGGCTAGAGTAGGGGCAATGACTATCTAAGGTGACTCAAGGGGGGATTGTATTGTTTATATGGTGTCTCTGAAGACAATTTACCTCCTTTGAGGTTGTTGGGGCATCCAAAGGGGCTACAATGCTTTTCTAACGCATTGTTTGTAAAGATGTATCTATGGCAGGGCCATTTTTGATGATTTCCGATATTTTAAGGGGTTGCCATGGATATTAGATTGTTTATATGGTGTCTCTCTGCGGACAATGCACCTCCTTTGAGGTTGTTAGGGTTTCTGAGGGAGCTACAATGGGGTTAATGCTTATCTAGCACATTTTTTAGAGATATGAATGGGGCATGACCAATTTCGCTGAAGGCTTTACAAAATTTTTAGGGGTTGACATGGATATTGTATTGTTTATATGGTGTCGCTATGAGAACAGTGCACCTCCTTTGAGGTTGTTGGGGCAGTCAATGTTTTTCTAGTGTTTGTATAGATGTGAATGGGGCACAAACATTTTTGCTGAGTTCTATTTTGCTGACACTATTTTAAAGAGTTGCCAGGGGGATTGTATTGTTATGGTGTTGCTAAGAGGCCACTGTAGGAATTACGAGGTCATTGGGAAATCTGACAGAGCAACAATGGGGTTAATGCTTTTGTGGTACATTTTTATGGAGATATCAATGGGGTACAAACATTTTTGCATTTCTACACTATTTGAAGGGGTTGCATTATTTATATGGTGTTGCTAAGAAGACAGTGTTGCTCCTTTGAGGAATTCTAGTGCATTGTTTCTGGAGATGTGATTGGTGAATGATCAATTTAGCTGAAGGCTTTACAATATTTGAAGAGGCTGCCATGGAGATGGTATTGTTTAAATGGTGTCACTATGAGGACAATCCTTCATGGTTGATGGTGCATCTGAGGCGGCTACAATCAAATTGATGCTTTTCTAGTGCATTGTTTTTAAAGAAGTGAATGGAGCACAAGCATTTTTGCTGAAAGATTTCCAATGTTTTAAGGGGTTTCCAGGACGAGTGTATGGTTTATATGGCGTTACTATGAGTACAGTGTAGGGGTGTAATGGTTCACGGGGATGTATTGAACCGTTTCGGTGCGGCCTGTTCGGTTCGGTACCCTTGGGTACCGTTTCGGTATATTTTTGAATTAAATAATATAAATGTATTATTAGTGCGATATTAAGCGCAGCAGAACAATGTTCCTAGGCGAGTTTCCGCACGGACGTTATTGAGTGACGCACAGTAGAGCTGCACGAGTAATGGCAACAGCGAAAGAGAAGCCAGAGCTTGAAGACCCTCCCACCTCACTACGGTCTCCTGTTTGGGAACACTTTGGCTTCTCTGTTAAAATACATAACGGGGATAGACAAGTGGATAAATTTAAAGTTGTATGCCGACATTGTTCCATGGAGATCGGGCAGGCAACACATAAACATTTTCTACTGCTGGAGATATTGTCACTGCAACCAGATCTGTGCTCTCTTCAGAAAATGTGGATAGGGTAATCTTTTTAGCCAAAAACTTAAAACTTGAATAGTTAGTTTTGTTGATATACAAGCTGAAGCTGTTGCTAGTGTTAAAAGTTTTTAGGTCCTAACTAGTTGTAGTATTTAATTTTTATTTTAAAAATGTGTATTTCTTTATAGAGTGAATTTTATTTAAAATATCACCCAAATGTGTCACTTTTATATTTTATGCCAGAATTCTACTGTGTATTGGCAGCTTTTCAAAATAAAGATTTTGTAAGCTCTTATTGTTTTGTACCGAACCAAATTAACCGAACCGAGCTCTCCAAGACACTGTACCGAACCGAATACAATTTTAGCGTACCGTTACACCCCTAGTACAGTGTAGCTCTTTGACGTTGTTGGGGCCTCTGAGGGGGTAACAATGGGGTCAATGCTTTTATAGTAAATTGTTTGTAAAGATTTGATGGGGCTTGCAGAGGGGTTAAATATTGTTTCTTAAGACTTGATAAGGGGTCTGCTTTTTTTCAAATGGTTACAGTCAGAAGAGTAAAGTTTAGTATAAATAAAGTATAATAACAAATGGATAACTTATCATTTGTTTTGTTTTAATAACTGAACCACAACTGAACATGACACACAACTAACTAAAAAAATACAGAAATTTAACAAATGCAATACATCTACGATGAAACTCAAGATTAACACGTGCGCTTTTTGTTAAGAGTCTTTCTGCACCACAGATGTTGCATTGTCAGCTTATTTTTACTCACAAATAAATCAGGAAATGCCATATATCACACACAAACGAATGCATCATCTGACATAACCCTCATTACAGTAAATCTGGCCGGCTGCTGTCCTGCTGCCTCAGCTTTCGCACGTCTGATGATGAGGATTGGCATTTTCTTATGTTAGCAGATCTAAACTCAGACCCGGTGAGGGCAGGCCTTTTCTGTTTGCAACTTTAGTGCTGACCAATCAAGCGCCAGGGACAGGACAAAAAAAATATGGGGCATTTTATTCACCACATAAGCAGGGTCTAGTCTGGGGAGTAAATTGTGTGAAGGATGCTGGCGTAGAAAACTCGGAAAATGTTATAACAATACATTAATAGATTAATAACAATTATCAACCACGGGAGTAAAGAAAACATTAAACTTTTAAATGAGATGATAAAGAAATGTCCAGTTATGGTTAAAAGACCAGAGCAAATGCTGAGAATGATCTCATTAGTGATTTGTTTATATAAAAACTCTGGGTTCGTTCCCAGACCGTTCTGTCCCAGACTGTTGGACCGCCAGGGCAGATCCGAGGCTTGCCAGGACTGTGTGTCGGGTGATTATCTGTGAAGTTTCACCATGATGAAGCACTGAGGGTTACACCTGAGATAACAACGGAGTGCCTCGTCTCCAGAGACGATATTAAACTCAAGCAGATGGAGACGCTGCTCGTGTCCTTGCACGCACCTTCCCGAGTAAAAAAAAAAAAAATGCTGAGGATATTTGTGAGTGCACTTTTAGAGACTGTAGACAAAAGATTGCAAAAACTTGCGGTAAGGTTATAATTTAAATTCTCCTTAGGTGTGAATGTGGCTGATGAGTGATGGACTGGTGACCTGTCCAGGGTGTACCACCGCCTCTCGCCCAATGTGCACCGACAGACCCCCGTGACCCCAAAACGGGAATAAACGGGTTGAACAATTATTGATTGAATGAAACTAAGTTAAATTGCTCAAACACTAGGGATAAACAAATTTGTATTTTTTTTTTTTTTACAAATATTTGTTCTTTATTTTCTTCTTCTTCTTCTTCTTCTTCTACTACTTTCGGCAGTTCCCAGTTTAGGGGTCACCACAGCGGATCATCTGTTTCTTGTTCTTTACATTACACAATAATTCTACAACAAACATTAAATGTTGTCATTTTTAAACTGCAGAAATCTCAAAATTTGAGAATTAATAGTTTTTATGTTTTCAAAAGATAATAAAAATAAAATTCACAAATGCCAAAAAGACATGGTATAAAAATTGTATAAAAAATTCCAGGCAAACAAATCACAGGTGTTAATATCTTAATATATTGTTAAAATCAAATATCACAGGTCTTATACTTCCAAGGGTTACTCTTTCTTTTCGCCACTAGATGGTACTGAAGGCCCCGATTTGGGGTCTGTAAAATGAAACAACAATCGCGCATTTGCTCACATTATAATTTAAATCACCTTGAAAACTTATGTCATAACCCTTCTAATATTTGTTTAAAGCCAAGAATATCAATGATAATAACCTTTTTGACACCTGTGCATTATATTTGAAATTAAAATGAATCAATAGGCGGGTTTTGTCATTCCTACTTAATTCAAAACCGCCACTGTGGTTGCATGCAGAGACTTAATCCTGATTGATTAGACAATACTTCTGAAAATCAAATGACTGTGAATCTTTTGGATTCAGAACTTTGTCAACATTTTATAAATAAAACGCCTTTACATTAAAATGACATTGGAGAACTCTGGGAACTTATTACTTTGTGTAAATCTGTTTGCACACAAATTTTGTATTTAAACACATGACTATTTCTAGTGAACTCTGGCTTTCTCTGTATGTTGTGGTACATAGTTTTTAAAGACTTTTTATGCATTTTAGTCTGAATCACAGCCATCTAGGGCCCATTAGTGAACTGTCAATCATTCTTGCTAAAGTAGGCTCTGAGCTAAACCAAGAGATTTCTCTCAAACCCAGTTGTGTATGAGAGTGCAGAGCAGAAAAGAGCGTATTTCCTGAAATACTTCATTGGGAGGAGCTTAGGGAATTGAAATAAAAAAAGAAAAATTCTGTTAATGACCATTAATTCTTAAAGTTGTAATAAACAATGTCCAAGTTCTTATTTTATAAAATATTGCCTTTGATGCATTGTTAAAAGTGTCTATTAAAATCTCCTCTCTGTCACTATCTCTCTGTCTCTCTCTCTCTCCCTTACCCTCCATGGCATCGGTGATGTAGCTGGTTGCACTCAAGGCCCGATCCCGACTCTCCTGGGGCAGCTGTGGCAGAAGCATGCTGCTCAGCTCAGTGCTGGAGTTCTGGCCCTGAAACACACACAGTTATAAGATTTACAAATAAATATTTTTATAAATGAAATTTTAAAATATCATCTTTTCACAAATGTAAATATTCACATATTTTTCTGTCTCTCTCTCTCTATCTCTCTCTCTCTCAGTCTGTCGCCATCACAGCAACTCTTATTCAAGATCTGTTGCTATGTTACCATGACTACATCGTCCAGACAACAGGCTCTCTATCGCAAGCCTCCGACTGTTTCAGACTCACTTCTGAGAAATTCATACACAGAACTTCGATCAAAAGATAAGTTCCATATAAGATCTGAAAAAAAGTAACAATCATATTAATTGTTATTATAAAAATCCCCAAACTCAAGAATACTCTACATGTCACTTAATTATACAGAACTTTTTAAGATAAATTATCTGACCATTCCCTTTATTGAGGGTTTAAAAAAGCTAGCCATTTTGAAGCCACTGGCATTTCCTGCTTGGAATTAGAGTTTTAATGAATAAAGATTCAGTTTTATTGCTGATTGTCTAATTTGCAGTGTTAAAAGTATTTATAAAAGAAAGTTGTTGACTCTTAAAAATGTGTATTTTCATGGAATTAGTTTTGTACTAAAATAGAACACAACATTTTTTGGACACAAGCCTGCCCTCATGAAAACACTGTAAGTGCATTCAAAACTTTGGCATGATGTGCATCATGGCATGATTGTGTTATTTGTTGTAAATGGTCTCAAAACATGAATGACATCACTTAAATTGAAAACTAAAATGTATGTTTTTTTAAAAAAAAAAAAAACAAACAAACTAAACTGAATGAAATTTTCAAATAATCCCATTTTTCAAGACTTAACTTACGCCAATAAGAGTGAGCCGATGTTAAGCCTGCCGTCATGAAAACACTGTCAGTGCCTTAAAAACTTTAAATGAAGATGCTGTTGCATCGTTAATTTTTACAGTTGTTTTAGCAAAAACATTTTGTATCTTTTTTTGGTACAAAACTATTTCCATATACTTGCGTCAAGGTGTCATCATGACATCAGTTGAAAATGGTTTCAATACATGAACATCACTTAAAGTGAAAAAATGAAAACAAAAATTTAGTGAAAACATTTTTTGAAGAAAAACTAAGCTAAATGATCATTTCCAAATAATTTCAAATAACTTTCGCCAATAAGAGCGAGCCAATGTTAAGCCTGCCTTCCAATCAAAGCATTCAAAACTGCAATAAGTGAGAGTTAAATCTGCAAAAAAATGAGTTTATTTGAAAACAATGTTGATTTTGTTTTATTCATGTTTACATTTGTTTTGGTAAAAAGTTTTGTTAAAAATTTGTTCCAATATTAATCCCATACACCTGTATTAATACGTCATGATTTTATTCGTGTAAAGGGTCTCAAACCATCCATACCATCATTTATTGTAACAAATCTGGGATTTGGAATTAATCCCTCACCAAAAGTAGTGTTTTTGTGACAGGCGTGAGAGAGATTGAAGGCCACCTTTATGTTGAACCACAATGCAACCTATAATTCCTACCCGAACCACCGTATCAAAGAGGTTCATGACAAGAATAACAAGATATCTGATATTCAAGGGCATTTGTGTCTTCGTATCAGTGAAATCAACCCTCTACATCAAGGAATAAAGTGTAAATAAACTGTTGTGTTTAATGTTGTGGGGTCTCTTGAGACCCCTTGAGGTGTTTATGTCCTGAAGCGGAAGGAAGACTACTCCACAGATGGACGGCGCAGGTTTAATCACCCGCTGGAGAGCTCTCTGTTGCTGTTCAGTGCAGTTTCCACACCACACCATGATTGCACATCTGTAGAGGTTTTGGAGAGTAGTCATTAACCCGTGCTTCATTTTGAAAAATACGAGCAATTGTTTCGTTCAGTTCTTTATGGAGTGACAGCACTAATCCACACATTATGTTCCTGCACATAACAGGGATATTAAAATGAGAAATATGTGAAGGAAGCATGACTCATCTGGTGGGTCGAGTGTGAGGCTGTGATGGCAGAGAAACACTGCTCTTGGTTTTCCCTGAACCACTAGCGAAAGCTCTTCCTAGAATGCACTTCTTATCAGAGCGCTTGACTCAACTCTGAACTGAGACATTCAAACAATTCAACAGAGAGACATAAAAACTGGTCACAGTGAAGAAGTTGACTTCTGCTTTAGCGGGCATCCTTTCAAGGGCTGAAAGACATGCCATTCTATTTAGGACTAACATGTGCTGGTCTTGCGATTAGATTATTGTGAAAGCGTTGATTTATTTCAGTAATTCCATTTAAGTATACATTCATTCCATGGACGGTAGGGGCGTAAAAATACATCGTAGGACAATATATCGCATTAGAAAATTTTCACAATATGGACGTATCGTGGAGCTACTGAGATTCATCGTCTAGTTTGCTGTGTGATTCTAGTCACTTCTGAAACTTCTTTACCTTGTCTTTTTTAAGGAGACAATTATGCTTTACTAGAACTAGAAAAATTACAAGCTCTCTCAACTCCCTTCTCAACTACATTTACATTTATGTATTTAGTATTTACGTATTTATCCAAAGCAGATTATTCATAATATTAAAAGTGATGACTAAATGCAAACATTAGCACTGCCCCCTAGTGGAAGGATGGCATGAAATGCTCCAATACAAATCAAACTAGCTCCTAGCATTCTTAGCTTTGAGGTATCAAAACTTTAAATGTTTGTATTTTTCACATATTTTTACACACTTAATGTTGTAAAATATTGTGATGTTTATTGTATCATGGACACAACATTGTGATGTGCATCGTATCGTGAGCAGAGTGTATCGCTACACCCCTCATAGACGGATTCATTTTAAGGGTTTATTTCCTTTCATTTTGATGGTTAAACCCCAACTTCAGTATGTCAGGAAATTAGCATATTACTTAAGACTCATAAAAAGGGTATTTAGAAATGTTGAACATGGAAAGTGGACTGGGACCTGTCCAGTGTGTACCCCTGCCTCTGGTGACCCTGAAAGGGAACAAGCAGGTTGGAAAATGAATGAATGAATATGGAAAGTATGATCATGTGCAGAACTCTTTTTGTCTCAATTATTGCAGCAATGTGGCGTGGCATAGAGTCGATCAGTCTGTGGCTTGTCGATATATTCAGTGTCCAGATCATCATGTTGGCTTGTAAAGGCTAACATATTGCAGACAAAAAAAATTCGAAACGCATCTTCTCCTAGAGCAGGGGTGTCAAACTCATTTTCACCGAGGGCCACATCAGCATAATGGCTGTCCTCAAAGGGCCAGATGTAACTTATAAATGTAAAACAATGTAATGTAAAATAAATGCAACTACTCCTTAATGTTAAATAACTCATTATTTATAACTTATTCAAGTGACAATTCAGTTGCATAGAAACAATTGTATGCTTGTTTTTCTAATATAAATCCTTTTGATTTTTGTCAGTTCATGAAAACCCACATAACTCCATTAATGAAGGACTAGCTGGGCTAGTAAAGGGGCAGAACTCAATTGCACAGTACAGCAGGCCCTTTTATTATACAGAAAACAAAATACCCATAATAGGGCAAAACCTCACATAAAATATAACTCGGGAATTAGCTAAAGCTAAAGCATCAGATCAGGAACACTAAATAAGAGAAACCAAAGTAACACATCAGGAATGGCGCTTGGAAATTAACCATAAAAGGAGACGATCCCAAATAAAGAGCTAGCGTTCCGTTACAACGCTGTGTGATCATTAAATTCCCGCATCGAAACCATAAGGAAAATTAGTGCAATGAAGGAGCGTGGGAAGACGGAGCATGTGAGGTTACAACAATTAGAACGCACATCCAGAATCACACATGCGCAATGAAGGACAAGACACACAACTAGACATGCGAAAACCAGGGTACGACACCCGATCCAATATTTTCAGATACATTTCATTAGATGATGTCACAATATTGACACTATGTATAAAGACAGAGATATCTCAGATTTTAGTTTTGACTAGGCAAATACATTTGAAGATATCTGTTATGGGTATCTTAGTGGGGACATCACCTCAATCTCAAATGTACCTTACTCCTGGTCAAAAAAAATACTCCTGGTTTGAAATAATCACACTCACATTATAGATATCTCACATGCAAGTGTGACTGGTGACTGGATATCTACACTTAGGTGTAGTCAAAATTAAATTATGCCTAGGACTTGCCATAGGTTTAAATGTGGCATATGCACTCAAACCGACTGAAAGAGCAGCAGAGTGGCAAAAAAAATCTCTAACCAGAACTTTTACCTTCACAGTTCCTGGCTGGTGGAATTCCCTTGCAGTCCCAATTCAGAAACCAGAGTCTCTGACAACCTCTAGATCAGGGGTCGCCAACCTGGTGCCCGCGGGCATCTCGTCGCCCGCAGTGACCATATCAGTCGCCCGCAAGCCAGTTCTAAAAATAGAACTAATCACAAACTATCACTGTCTAAAATTTGATTAAATTGTGTTGCCATTCTTTTTGAATTGCATATACAGTGATGTAAATTAAAAACAAAACGTATAAAAAATATATAAAAACCTTTTAAAAAATCATAAAGTAGCAGAGTTCGCTAATAGGAGAATAAGGCAGAGGTCAGTCTAGTGCGCATGACAAACTTAGCCTTGGTCTTGAGCGTTGCGAAGACGAGGATACGAAAGCGGTTTCTACCCACATAAAAATTGCGGAAAAAGGAAGCAAACGTATTATTTTAATAGTGAATCAGAATTCTTTTTTACTAATGTGAAAGAAAAGTGTGTGTGTCTCATTTGCGGTGCGACTGTGGCGACGGCAAAGCAACACAATGTTGAGAGAAACTTTAGCACTTGTCACAAAAGCTACGATGCTAACTACGCACCCGGCAGCGCTCTACGAAAAGAAGCTCGCGAGTTAAAGGCAGCTTTGGCCAAACAGTAGTCTTTTTTTACAACGCCGGTGAAAAACTCTCAAAAAGCAACTGAAGAGTTGCAGTATCAACTTACATCCAAGATTACAGTACACTGGTGAAGAGCATGCAATGCCAGGCTTCCCACTAACACGCAAAGAAACAAATGACAGATGCCAGTCAAATGTCAGTGCCATGGCAAAGATAGAATGATATAAATGAATGATAAACTGTTACAGATGTGTTACTAAGTTTAACAGACATGATTTGTTTTAATGGCTGCAAATGTACTGATTAGTACAAATGTGTTCAGATTTATTCTAAAATTAATTGATTTTTGTTAAATCTTAGATTATTGATTATTTGTACAAACATGGTCCAGAGTTCATTATTTGATAAAAACTGAAAATTGGACGTGATTTCCTGCAAAATGTTGTGGAAGTTATCATTTGAAAATTAAACAATTGGAAAGGTAAATAAGAAATAAAATATTGTATGTTTAAGTTTATCTGTTTCCTACCTTGTTGAATGATTCTGAATCTTTATTGATAAATTATTTATCATTTACAACCAGTGTCCTCACGTAGAATGTCATTAGTATAAAATTAAAGGTGAACTGTGCAACTTTCTGATTTCAGAAGTGTGTTATCAAAGTGGTAGCCCTTTCATTACTCAGTGCCCTTGAAGTAGCTCTCCGCTTCAAAAAGGTTGGCGACCCCTGCTCTAGATAAATCTCTAGTCTTTCGAAAGCACTTACTAGCTTAACTAACTCAAAAACACAAACAAACTCTGGAGCACTGAATTTAATTTCTGTTTCAGCTTGAACGTCTTTTATGCGCATGTCTTATGATTAATTGAATCTTGAAAGCAAACTGCTTATGTTTACTCCCGAACTGTAAGTCACTTTGGATAAAAGCGTCTGCTAAATACGTAAAGGTAAATGTAAGAAGAGATGAGTCACGGCGGCAGGCTGCTGCTCAGTGCTCCACTGAACCCGACCGACCGCGTCTCGTTTCAGCGATTTGTTGTGAAGTGACACTTGAAAGCCCAAAAAGTGATTTTAGCGATTTAATGTTTGCAAGTATGTTACCAACAATCTGAAATCATTTGCAGTAGTTCATTTACGGACCAGTGTGAGGTAAAATTTTAGCACGTGAAGCTAACCTTAAACTTCTGGGGACGTAGGGGAACCAGAACAGCCGCCAGCATCAAAGAGTGATTCTGATTTTACCAATCCTGGTTTAGATCAGGATCCCAATTTAATCCTGCCCGAGCAATAAGCATACGGACATGGGAAAAATACATAAATAAATAACCACTTGAAGCCTACAAATATAAAATTACATTTCTTCATTTATAAATAAATGCTTTTTTTCATTCTTTTATTTATTTATACTTTCACCCGTTTTTTTACATGTGTTTCTTTAACTATTTTTTACGTTCAGCTCCCTGTTCTTGTTTGAGGTTTACTCTAGACATTTTTTTTGGGAGGAAAAATCATTGGCAGAAGATGAAGAATGCACTCACGCTCTCCTCCTTGAGCTTGTCCATGGCTCCTGCTCCCCCGGGCCCTTGCATTGGAGTAGTGACTGCTCCTCCGTTGATCATCATCATCATCCTGCCATTGATGCTAAGTCCAGAGAAGAAGAGCTGCGAGCTGACACTGCCCGAGCTCTGAGCGCTGGTGCGTCTGCGGCTCCAGGACCGAGCCAGAGGAGCACCCGCCCCTCCCATGACCCCTGAACACCCAGAAACCCTACGAGGAGCCTCCCAGTCTCCCTGAATGCTGAACTCGTCATCTGCAAACTCCAGCTCCGAGTCCTTCTCTCTGAGCGGAGGCCGCAAGCTGAAGACGCTGAGCTGGCTCTCCCGCCGGGCGCGAAGAGAGAGGGTGCGCAACAGCAGAGATGGAGGCTAAACGAGGAGTAAAAGAGTTACTTTGTAAGATTAAACTTTTGTTGTGTGGAAAAGTTGTGAGACCAAGTGCACGAAGTGATGGCAGTATCTTTTCTTTCAGTATAGAGCAGAACATTGTTGAGTTCATGATGCCATCAATGAAATGCAGATCCCCAACACCAGCAGCCCCACATAATGACACTTCCGCCACCACTAAAGACACTGTGCATTTATCTTGGATATCCTCAGTAACCTCCAAGCTTTTTCAGCCTGGGCCCAGGAAATTCTAGGAGTATCTTTTGTGGGTGGGCTTTAAGAGAGGCTTCCTTTCAGGACGATACCCATGCATGGCAAGTCATATATGTGCCTAAATTTGGATGCAGCCCGGAGTCCTAATATATCTTTGGATGTCATATTACTTAACAAATGTAATTGTATAAAGTTCTATTTTGTCGGCCACAATGGAATTGCCAAACACTTGGAAACATATAGAGCACTTGACAAACCCAACAAACCCTTGATTCTGACTAAAAAGAGTCGAATAAACTGCACAATATTTCTTCTAAGCGTGTATTTCTTGTAGTAGCTGTACCCTGATTCCCTCAGCGGTGTGTAGTTTGTCAGGTTTGTGGTTGTTGGCATCCTCCGCTCCCTCCGACAGAGGTCGAGAGCTTTTCCTTCGCTCTGTGTTGGCTTTATCCTGAGAGGAGAAGTTTGACACATCTGCCGTCAGGACCGACTCTGTCTCCTGAGCTTTCTGGGCCGCCTGAGAGGTAACGGAATAGAAGAGGTTCGTAAACTCTTAAAGTGGAATGCAATAAAGGATCCATCTTGATTATGATAGTCACCTGCTGCTCCTTCTTGAGTTGCTCCATAGCAAGCTGGAACTCCTGCTCCTTTTGCAGTGCTTCAGCAATGGTGGCTTGGTTCTGCTCCTCGTAAGCCATGGCCACCACAGCAAGGATCAGGTTCACCAGATAAAAGGAGCCCAGGAAGATCACAACCACAAAGAATACCATGTAAGCCTTCCCTGCTGATCGCAGAGTCTGAAAAAAGTGCAGAGACACGTCAAATGATTCAGTTCTGTTTAATATGAATCTGGATCATTCAGTTTGATTTACATGTAAAACATTTCCTTTTGATTCAAATGAGTTCAGAATGCATCAGTTCTGTTCAATATGATTCAGAATCATTCCGTTTGGTTCATTTTTCATCATAAATCATTTTATTATGGAACATTGCAATTAGATTCAAATGAGCTTAAATTCATTCAGATGAGTTCAGAATGCATCAGTTCTGTTCAATATGATTCAGAATCATTCCGTTTGGTTCATTTTTCATCATAAATCATTTTATTATGGAACATTGCAATTAGATTCAAATGAGCTTAAATTCATTCAGATGAGTACAGTATGATTCAGTTCTGTTCAATATGATTCAGAATCATTCCGTTTGGTTCATTTTTCATCATAAGTCATTTTATTATGGAACATTGCAATTAGATTCAAATGAGCTTAAATTCATTCAGATGAGTTCAGAATGATTCAGTTCTGTTCAATATTATTCAGAATCATTCCGTTTGGTTCATTTTTCATCATAAATCATTTTATTATGGAACATTGCAATTAGATTCAAATGAGCTAAAATTCATTCAGATGAGTTCAGAATGATTCAGTTCTGTTCAATATGATTCAGAATCATTCCGTTTGGTTCATTTTTCATCATAAATCATTTTATTATGGAACATTGCAATTAGATTCAAATGAGCTAAAATTCATTCAGATGAGTTCAGAATGATTCCGTTCTGTTCAATATTATTCAGAATCATTCCGTTTGGTTCATTTTTCATCATAAATCATTTTATTATGGAACATTGCAATTAGATTCAAATGAGCTTAAATTCATTCAGATGAGTTCAGAATGATTCAGTTCTGTTCAATAGGATTCACGATCACTTTAGTTTTGTTAATTTTTCATTAAAGTTAGTTTTCTATGGAAGAACATTCTTTTTCGTTTCTTTTGTATATAATCGAAGAAATCTATTTTAAATATGAACAATCAACAAAAGACTTTTGACAGAACTTTCCTGTTTTTCTAACCCTTCCTTTAACTTGGAAAACAAACAGAGACTAACGTGATGGTAGAGATTTTCCCAGTAGTCCTGAGTCATGAGTCTGAAGAGAGAGAGGAAAGCCCAGCCAAACGTGTCGAAGCTGGTGTAGCCATAGTTGGGGTTGCGTCCAGTCTTCCAACACACAAAGCCATCCGGACACTTCCTGCACAGAAGATCGGTGTTGCATCACATTTACCACACATTGAGCTCATCCATGATGCACGCTTCTGACCACTAGGGGGAAGCTCCCACTTTCCCTCGACTTGCGTAGTAGGATGTGACTGAAACTGCACTTCATCAACTGACCACTTGAGGATCGCGTTAGAAGTGAGCAGATGTTAAAGTTGTCGATTTGAAAGAAAAGAAAAATACAGGTCCTTCTAAAAAAATGGGGGAGTCAGTTACATAGTTCCCCTTGTCACTGTGTGTAACATAAACCAACACCAATGTCTCTGTCATTTACCAAAGTTGAGATGGAGTTTAGAGTAAAGTCAATGGAAATTTCGCCAGCATTCTCAGTAATTTCCCAGAATTCCTTTAGTGATGCCAATCAGAAAAGATATAGCAACTCGAGTTACAGGATAACATATTTTACTGTTTCATGGGTGAAAGAAATTTTATAAAAACAAGGTATAACTGAAAACATAAATTGAATAGCTGTAAATCATCTTATAACGACCAGAATTAAAAGAAGTAAGAGCTAATGATCTAATGACTATCGTAGCTTTGCACAGAACAAGTTTTAACATTCAGGTCAGCGGAGCGATGCACCCTGCTTCGATGCAGATGTGCTTGACTAAGACTTAAATGTTTAGCGCTATTGTCCTCCGTGAACTGAGCAAGACACGTGTGTTTAAGTTACAACTCGTGCTTTCCAAAAGAGACATTCAATGTTCTTTTATTTCTGAGAGTGAAGCTCGAGCGATCTCTGGGCACTTTGGTTTGAGAGTCCGGTGGCGCCAGTGTGTTTTTGTGTGCCCGCGCTGTGCCCGCCACGGGCTCTCAGCAGACTGGCATGCTGAAAGTGTGAGGCTCACAAACACCTCGCCGTGTCCCTGAAGCAGGTGCTAATGGACGGGCTCCACTTCAG
Organism: Danionella cerebrum; assembly: GCA_007224835.1. Lineage (NCBI taxonomy): Eukaryota > Metazoa > Chordata > Actinopteri > Cypriniformes > Danionidae > Danionella > Danionella cerebrum. Next base: position 16,192 of record SRMA01024413.1, read on the forward strand.
CCCCGTCCGGCCCCCTCAGCACATACATACACACTGATAGCGGCGGCCCCGAGGCTTTACAGAGACAAACACACTCCAGACTGGCACAGCACGTGCGCCCATGACGCACCCAACCAGAAAACATGTGAGTGACATTGCCCAAATACCGGACATGGAGAGACTTTTGAATTAAATTAAAATTAAAGGATTGTTTACTCATAGGAGGGTAAAATAATTCAAATGATGCTGCATCACTAAATGATTCAGGAACGTTTCCAGAAAGCACCGTAATAAAATATGACATTGCAGGTGCCAACAAAAGCAAAGAATTTAGAATTTAATATCAGGTGAAACTAGCAAAAAGAGCAATCCTAATGACGCAGAATATAGAACTGAGCTGAGAAGGAAAAGATTGGATGTGAGATTGCAGGAAAACTGAAGAAAGATTTACAGATTGGGAAGCCTTTCATTGAATATCTCATTGAGAAATTATATGTTTCAACTGGTAAAGCAAGAGTGATTTGTAATTTGGAAGATTTTTACCATTTGAGCATCGATTTTAAGCATAAATTTGACTTTTTCGATTTTACAGATTAATCACTCAACTCAAGTCCACTTCATATCAGGCACCCAGGCTCCCAACCCCATTGAAAAATGAGGATTTATAGAGCATTTATTGATAATATTTTAAACAGGATAAATTGAACCATTTATACAGCGCTTAGCAAAAATTAGTGCACCCCACAACATTTATACACTGTCTATGAGATACTATACAATCAACATACTCCCACAAATTATTGTCCAAACAAGATTTCAAGCCCATATTGAAGAAAGCCTCTCCTAAATCTAATGGTTTTAAAACTGTTTGCCATCGTAAAGGTGAGGATTTCAAAAAAAGATGACTGGTGACCACAGTGAAACATGGTGGTGGCAGTGTCATCATGTGGGGCTGCATGACTGCTGCTGGTGTTGGGGAGCTGCATTTCATTAATGGCATCGTGAACTCAACAAACGTACAGCTCTACACTGAAGGAGAATATGGTGCAATTACTGCACTTTTCCAACACGACAATGATCCAAAACACACGTCTAAAGCTACTCAGCGTTTCTAAAGAAGAACAGGAATGTGCCAAGTGCATAGATCCATGCCTAGAAGATTTGGTGCTGTCTTTACAAAACATGAATCACTGCAAGTAGTGTTTATTGCAGGGCACTTTCTTGTTTACTTCAACCAATTTGACTAAGATTTTGTGATTCATTGAACTAGTATTAATGGATTATTTTAGTGCATTCCTCAAAACCTGATTTGTGGAGCACTACTCTTGGTCTCCTCTCAACTGGATGATTGCGTCACTCATCAACTGGATGATTGCGAGTTTGAGCTGAGCCTCGTGTGACATCTGAACATCAGGAGCTCAACAAACAGAGAGTCCAAGCATTTCACACAGATTCGGATTCCTCCTACAGTCCAAAAAACAGATTGCTAGGGTGGATTGCCGTTGAGTCAGAATGAGCGTTTGTTTCATCATAAGGAACTGGTGACTTGTCCAGGGTGTTTATAGACCTGTCCATTAGTGAGAGACTTCTCTTCAGTTTTCTGCTCAGTGGTGGAGGGAGTCAGCTGGAGAACGGGTCCTGCGCTCAGCACAATTGCAGCTGGGAGCATCAACGGCACACAAAGCATTAGCACAGGCTCGCTTTCAGGCTCAGGAGACTCAGGAGAGCAGCCTTTGGGACTCTGGAAAAGCTCTAACTATGGTAAACCAGCACCAGCACGTTTGGCTTTGGCTGAGCAACACCGTACAGGGACTCACTCACTATTTTAAGACGTGGATCTAAATCATCAAATCTGACGAAAAACATTTGCTCTCTGGCAAATTGTATAATGCACCAGAAACACCCATATTTGGCTTATTATTATTTTTATTTAGCCCTCAGAACCCTCTCCACCGAGGCCATTCCATCACACCAGATGTTTTGCTAGAAGTAGGAATGACGCAACCTAGCTACTATTTAATTTTGATTTCAAATGTTTTAAAAATGGTTATTTTTGATACGTTGGTTTTAAATGAACATTCGCGCTCATCATTTAGTTTCATTTTACAGACCCTAAATCGGTGCCTTCAGTGCCATCTAGTGGTGAAGAGTGGTATAAGACCTGTGATATGGCTTGTGTTTTTCAAAGTTCTGTTTTACAAAACAGCACACTGGCAAAAAAATAGTGCTGAGAACAGTGTATAAATTTTAGAAAGGGTTTGCCTGTTTTGACCTTATCTTTGCTTTTATGGGGTATTTATGAATTTTTATTTTGTCTAAACACTTTAGATTTTTGTTATAAAACATAAAAACGGTTTGTTCTAACTCTTTTTCATTCCAACATAATCAACAAAATTTTGAGCAAATACATTTGAGCCCATAGTTAAAGTAGCATTTTAAGTTCTAGTTTTTTTAAGTTGTGATTAGCTGGAAAATGGCCAGATTCTGTTCTGTTTTCATAGAATGATCATAAAACGATTCCAAACTTTTGACAGCCGCCATTTTTCCACTTCCTCAGCCCCTCGTCTTCTTTGCACTGATGGACCTATCGTGCTTTGTAAAAAAAAAAAAAAAAACTCGAACAAACCAGGACTCCATTACACGGACATTGCACATTTGGAAAATGTGAACAAAATCCACTTTTGGCGCTCAAGATTTTTTTTTTTATGGTTTTTATCATGTTTTGGAACTAAACTCCTCATATATATAGCATTCAGATTCTACTAGAGTGAATGCTGGGAAAAAATGCATTAATTTTGAACTTCGATAAAGATCCATGACCAGCAATCAGTCTCTCTCTCTCTCTCTCTCTCTCTCTCTCTCACTCCATGTGTGTATAATGTATCAGATGGCAGCTCTGACCCTTTCCATTGACAGATGCCAGATTCCATTATCACCAAAACCTAATACAGTAAATTAGTTCTAGCACAGAGAGCAGCGGAGCTCAGGTGACACTCTGTAAAGCTGTATGAAGATCAGATAAATGAAGCAAGGTAGATATTATAGAGAAAAACCAACAGCAATGAGGAGCTGGAGCAGGATCTCACTGAGCTTCACAGTTCCATTACTTAATGAGGAGCAGGAACACTAAACCCCACCCCAGGCCTCCAGGGTACACAAACAATGACTAACTGGTGACTGATACATTCATTCATTCCGTATCAAAATGATCACTCCCAATAAAACCTGGAATATTATTAATTCATGTAATAATATTATTATTAGAGAGATGTGAAAAGAGGTCAGTGGAAGTCAGGTTTTAACAAAAAGAATGTGTGCATCTAGGTGAAGTGAGGTAAAGGAGTTTAAAGACAGATGAAGGGAAAAGATGTAAGGAGTTTAAAGTACAAATTAAAGGATAAATTAGGTGAAAGAAAGTGAGAGAAGGTACGGCTTATTAGCTGCGTTTCCATCCACCTATTTTTATGCACATTTTGGAATATTGCATAAAGAAAGCCTGGATGGCAACACCAAGATGCACATAAATATTTATTTATGCATTTGTATGCATATAGTAAGTTTATACAACACAATGGCAATACGTTTTGGGTGCAATGGGGTAGCATTAATGGGGTAACCAACGGACCATTCCGCAACATCTGAAATGTTGTGTTGGTCATTCAAAAGTTACTTGTCTCCTAAAAGTCTGTCATTAAAGAAGTTTGGGATCATCACCACCCAGAACTTTTTTGACCGTCTGGGTTTTGAAAGAGCAGTCCAGTGCCTCCAAAAGCAAGTTGACATGACTGCACATATAAGATGCAAATTTAAGTCAATTATTATGTACAAAAAAGGCATCCTCCTAATACAGCAACTTCCATTTATTTTGGTTGTCTTGGACTTGGATGAAAATACACATTTTTTTGCGACATTCCTGTTTTGCGCATAAATTTAATCTGCACCTTTGGATGTAAACATGGCTATTGACGCAAGATATTGTCTGTTGAAAGCTTTATTTTTCTCTCCACAACTTTCCCAGATTTCTGTTTCTTCCTCATTCTGTTAGCTTGTTGGTTAACTTATGAATACAGTCACTTTTGAAAAGATTTTTTCAAATAAAAGATTAAAGATTTTTTTGTGCTGCCCAGATACACAGAGAGTTATGACCTAGAACACTATTTTTGAGATATTAGCATGTATACATTGGTCTCTGAACCATTAACTTGATTTTCAACAATAAATTTGAACGTTTCTGTATTGTTTTTGGTTTCTGTAATGTTTTTGGGGTAATTTTGGCTCTTCCTGCTTTCAAAGTTACGTTGCAGAGCTCGCTATAGAGTTCCAAGATGATTACGGTCTGTTAATATGCATGTGAAACTACCCAATCAGTGTGTGGTTTCATGAAAGTGTTAAAACAGCATAAATATGAAAGAAAATACATGAAACATTCATGCAGTGGCTAAGATCTGGCTCGATCACTTTTTAAGAATGTTTGAATGGTTAATGAATCAAAACATAGTTCCTGATAAACTATGCCTGTACCTTTTTTCTCAGATGGTAGCCCTTACATCCTGTGTATTCTGTCTGTTGATTCCAGACATTACTCCAAATATGCTTTTTGTAAATGCTTATCACAAAAGTATTTCTTTCAATCCTGCGCAACCATATGCGCTTCCTGTGGGCAGCAAATTGATTAACGCCCTGAAAATACAATAGAGTTTGATAAGTTTTCTGACAGCAAAAATTTAAGTAAAAGTAGTAAACAGACCGAAATTATACATGACGTTTCACTTTATTTCGGGACCACAATATCTGCAGCTGTTCGATTACGCTCCCACTGTTAACAAAGATCACCAGAGATCGATATAAACAAAGTTGGGAAGGATTTGAGCAATCCTCAATTTCTACACTGCTCTATGAGACGCAGTCTTTTTTATGCAAATCTGTTCCTTGTCATCTCATTAATTTATGGCAGACTGCTTATTTCGGGACCACAATATCAGCAGCTGTTTTGATTACTGCTAACAATGACCATCAGAGAGCGTAATTAAGAGTCAGGAAGGATCTGAGCAATCCTCCATTTCTCCACTGCTCTATGAAGTTTTTGATCGTTTTTTTCATGCAAAGTCGCTCCCTCCCCCTATCCCAGGATGATTTTAGATTTTAGTTTCTTTTTTCAAAGTTTTAACAATCAAAAAATTACAACCTCAATTACTACAACCACTTCTAGTAAAAATTGGCACTTAAATAAATCATGTAAAGTATGAATATCGTATGTCTACTTTAAATGATATCTGTAAAGCAGGGGTTTAGCTTCCCAAATGATGCTGCTAAACACAAAGGCTTTCAAACACATGCCCCACAGCTCCAGACAAACAGACATTTGTCTCGGTTTGAAACACACAGTGTTTTATCAAGAGACAACACACGTGTGTTATCACAGCTCAAGACACAACGCTTTGGCCTTTGTCTCTTTCTGACTCGGTCCAGATGTTACAATAACCATCGTAACTCAGTGCAATAGCCCATTAAACCATGAGACCTTCACATCCACACGCCGATAACTCATGAAGACACACACCTCACACTTTCCATTACCTGCTCGATAAATATTCCTGTGCTAAACTGCTCTGGCTGTTGAAATATCACGCTATCGATTAGGAGTCGCTTTTAGGATAATGTTTTCTCCATTTGACTCAGACGGAATGAGGAATGGAGTTCTGAATTCAAATTTTCTTGAATGTGATGAATGACAAAACAAATCACAGCAAACGGAGATAAGCAGTGTAGAATGATCTGACTGTTCATGCTTTCTCGTATGTCATCCAACAACAAGAGACACGATTAGTGTTGCTACTAGAGGCTTTTCAGAACAAAATTCTAAACCGGAGACTGGTTTTTGGTTTAAATAAACAGAGAACACAAGTTCAAGGTGTGAATTTCCAGTGTCTGCCCAGTCCAAAAGCATGAACGTCAGGTGCGCTGACCATGCATATGAGTGTGAGACTGCAATTTCTCCTTGTTTTGCAGAGAAAGCAACAAACATCAGAGAAGCAAGATGAAGTACTAAACAATCTCATGTTAAAGGCTGTTGTGCTAGACTTTAAAAGGTGTTGGGGGAACTTTAAGCTACATTTTTTGTTGTTGTTTTTTTATTGGGGGATGGGTTATCATGTTAGGGTATTACCATCCACCTCCTAAAACAAGACCCCATCAAATGAAAGTTGGCCTTTCTTTGCTCAAACTGAATGAAACTATTTTAATACGAGTTTTTACATGATTCCACAAAAACTACTGTAATACCAATCCAATGAAGTGGCCCAATACTGGTTTTTACTTAAACAAAGGAACAAAGGGAAAAAAAAGACATTTCTACGTGTATTTAATTGTGTTTTACTCTAGATAAAAGCACATTTAACATGGGACTCAGTTTCCAAGTGGTCAGTTGGTGAATTGCAGATTCAGCCACTTCTTATTACACACCTGGAGGGAAAGTGGGAGATTTCCACTTTGAGCCACTGGACAAAGGCACAAAAATTCTCACCAGCTCAAAACAACGACTGTTTAAAAAAACGAAAGGCATTCGTTTTCTCACACAAACACTCCAATCTTATCTTGGTGACACAGGCATGCAGCCGAATGACTCATGTGGATCGTTCTCTCTCATACACTTATCAGTCATTGTTCTACAACGTCTACTGCACATACAGTAAAATAATTGTTTATTATAATGTAAACATTGTATACGAAGAGATGCAAATTTCTCCTAGCAGTGAATGCACGAGTGAATGCTGAAAGAATTGGTGAGCGTTGGCTATGCCGAGGTGCATCCTGCTTTTCCCAATGTGGGCTGGGGCACCGGCAGAACCCTGTGACACTAACAAGCATATAAAGAAAGCTGTGGCAAGCATGTAAAAATAAAAGGATTGATGGATAAAAATGAATAAATACATAATTATATACAAACATTCAGAAATCAGAGCAGAATTTGAAAATGTAAGAAATGAGATAAATGCCAAAAAAAAACACACACACAAAAAAAACCTCTGTTCAAAGTCATATTATTAATTTTTGATAAAACTTGAAGCCTGTCTTATATTCTTGCTCTGCATCTATACTTTTTTTTGTCAAAGTGTGATAAGCACCAGCTCTTATTTAGAGCAGACACTATAAACTCTTTCAAACAAATCCAAGATGCACTTGTAATCACATGACTATCATGGAATAGAAACTTGTAAATTCTCAAATGACATCAAATGACTCATAAAGACATTTTAAGACTTTAAGAAATCAAATATAAGACTTATATGATACTTTTATAAAGTATCATATAAAAAAGTTCATTTATAAAACTACTATAAATTACCCATAATTGGACATGCAATCCTTTATTTTTTTGCTTAAATATCATTAGGTCATGACACTTGGTCCTTTGTAAAATTGTGAAACATATACCGGTAAATAATTATTAGTCAAAAAATTTCCTAGTCATTCACTTATTTCTAATTAGTAAATGAATTTTGGCTTTCATTTGTGTGTGTATTGGTTACAGGAAAACAAACATAAAATTATTGTTTTCATAATTTTACATCCTTTGTAAATAACAAAAAAAGAGTATATTTGCAGTTGCAACGGCAGCCATCTTTGTTAAACAACCAAATGCACTGGGTGCATGCTGGGAAATCTGGGAAAAAAAACAACTTTTTTCTCAGTTTAAAATGTATGGATTTGAAGCATTTTGGAACCAAACTTAAAAAAAATGACTAAATACCTAAAAACAAATAATACTGAATAAAATAACTAAAAAAAACAAGATTAAGCATGAATGCATACAGAATCAGAATGAGCTTTGCAGCCAAGTACACACAAGGATTTTTGTGGTATAGGGGAGTACTCCGGTGCAACAACAAAAAACAATAAAAACACAGCAATACTGAAATAAATAAATGAGTTGGATGCTTCTGATGGTGTATGACTGGCCTCTTACAGTGAAGTGCTTCTGTGGCGTCTGTCTGCTTTTATTGAATGAGTCTGAGAGTTTGTCAAGGTCACTGACTCATACCATGAACATGCAGTTCTGCTGAATCAGACACAGCACCCCCCCAAACACAACCATATAAGCTTCAGCCAGACTCCACATGACAGTCACATTTATAACAGCTCAAGCTCATCAGGAAACATGCAGTTCCTCTAACCAAGACACAAAAAGAACTCGCAACTGTTGTGTTTGACCCACCTGACTTTCAAAAAGTACAAATTCTGATCTAATACTGACTTTTTTCTCACAACTCACCCTGCATCACTGGCATTCCCACAGATCAAGGCGTCCTTAGCTCCTTCCACTTTGAAAAAGTTATCTGGAAGAAAAAATGCAGTAAAAGTCATTCACTTAAACAACATAAATCAAAACAAAAGATATAATGAAATGTACTAAATATTTCAAATGAAAAGTATTACTGACTGAAAGTGTCATGTAAACTAAAACTAATTTAAGGTAATAGTACATTTCGCTCTATTTTTCAATTAGCAAGCCTTTTGTATTGACATAAAAAAACATACATAGTTCTCGCAACTTTAGGTGAAATGGGCGTAAATTAATTTCTGTAAAATGGTTCAATTGTGTTCTCACTGTGAAAAAAAATGCAAAAGTTGGAAGAAAGCGGCAGAGCCCTATATGGGATCTCTTGAACAAAACCTTTTAATAAGCTGTTTTAGTATCCTTTTAATATTAGAAATTCGATTTTAACTTGACATAACTGTATTTATAGATTGGTACAACTGTAATTTGAATAGTACACAATGTGATTCTAAATAGTTGGAGATAAATCCATTGGAGATAACTATGTCTAGGAATGTTTATTTGTAGTGATAACCTTTATTAGAGATATACAATTCTTTTGAATTGTAAAAATGAGATGTTTCTGGTATTTTAGTTAATTAAAAATATAAAAATAAAATATGTGTAAATTAGTGCAAATTAAAATATACCAGGCGGAAGTCAAATTATATGTCCAACTACATTTTTACTTGTTATAAATCAATTAAAGATATCTACATATCTTGTATATGGTTGAAGGAAAACCCTTTTTTTTGCACTTAAGGTTGCTTATTCTCTTATCAGAAATATCTGAATGTTTGAAAATTGAAGGACAAAACTGATCCTTTTTTATTATTTTAAAATAAGCCAAAGTATAACATGAAAACAAATAAAACCTAAACCAAAATCAAGCCTTTAAAAAAAAAAAAAAAACATTAGACAGGCTAGATAAACTGATCTGGAAAAAAAATCTAGTTATAATTATATAAAAGTATATAAACAACATTAAAAAATATATACCGTATTTTTCGGCTCATAAGACGCACTTTTTCTTCCCCAAAACTGAGGGGGAAAAGTTGGTGCGTCTTATGAAGCGAATGCAAACCGCCGCGAAGTCCGGTAACGGCCGTATGAGAGGTGTAAGAGCTCCGGAGCTAGGCCGAAGCCGCGGCCATATTTGTTTACTAAGCGCTGCGCGCTGACGTCATCGCCCACCTTTGCCATTGCGCGGACATAACGAAAACGGGGGGAAAAACTACATTTCCCACAATGCCTTTGGCATCCGCATCCATACTTACGTCACGAGCGAAACTACAGAGATCAGCTGACTCTCGCATTTGAGTGATCTCTCACGCTACAAACCCGTTTTCTCACGCTAAAATACATTTCATGTTGTGAAATGGGCACAGCTCATAGTTTGTCTGCTATGTTTTTTTGAGCCTGACGATAAGATGATGATCGATAAGCATCGTCTTCAGTCTGTGAGGGTTTTATTTCCACTAAGCATTCACTTGGACAGTTTCACAATCTTGGACAGTTTGATCCTTTATTAATGGAGTTATTTGGGTTTTCATAAGCTGACAAAAATCAAAAGGATTTATATTAGATCAAAAAGCATACGCTTGTTTCCAGTGCTCGCTCTCTATCTCTCTCTCTCTCTCTCTCTCGCGGGCGTCAAAACGAATATGTATCAAAACGATCTCAATGACTGAAACTTTTCTGTAATAAACTCAAACTCAAATCATCTCCCAACGGTACATCTCACACATGTACATACGAGATAACAAACGTAAGTAACATGTTCTGCAATTAGGGAGTGTTTGATTACAGGGGGGCTCGACTAAAAAAGTTTGAGAACCACTGTATTATTACTAATGTGGGGGCAATCTTACTAGATATTATTAGTAATGTAGTGACAATGTTACTGGCTATTATTAGTAATGTAGTGACAATGTTACTGGCTATTATTAGTAATGTAGTGACAATGTTACTGGCTATTACGGTATTACTAATGTGGGGGCAATGTTGCACTGGAACAGTGATGGTGATAACGAATGGTGGACTTTAGAATGATGAGTGGGGGCAAAGAAAAACATTACAGCCTTTTTTTTGTTACTTTTACTGTTTACTGTCTGTTTATGTTACATGTTTGGCTGTTAACTTTTACACAGTTGATATAAAATATTTTACAACAGTATTTGGTTCAGAATCTTTTTTTTCTGGATTTTCCTCTTTAAAAATTGGGTGCGTCTTATGTGCCGGTGCGTCTTATGAGCCGAAAAATACGGTAAACAAAATATAAAAACCTTGATTGAGGTCAAATAAAGTTTTGGATACGCCAAACTAATATTACATGACATTACCTATAAAACAGTACAGACATAATCTACTACACTCCCCAGCTTTAGGACATGCTTTTTTGTAAAAGTAAATGACTCCAAGGATTGTGGGATTTTGAATGGAGGAAAAGAGATCGTCCAGAACTGCTGATTCTTATGAATCAATAATATTAATAATTTCCCTCAACAGTAAGCTAAACTGGATAAAAGTTGGACAACCTCTAAATATAAAGAACCAACCCCCACAGGTTAAACACTGTTAGTGTGTAAATATCTGCAAATGTCAACCCTCAAAAGTTATACAAGTGAGGAACAATCCTTACAGTGGACGTCTGCCAAAGTTCCCGCCACATTCCCCATCCTGTCGCCCATCAGCACTCGAGGCAAGAGCGATGGGGCAATGAGAAAAGTAGAGCAGATACAATAAAGAGCCTAGACTGATGATGTGTCCCTAAAACAAAGAACTGGCTTCTCTTTGTTGACTTCACCTCTATGTTTAGTTGTGTCCAGACTCATATTTTAACTTGAGGAAACTGCAGGACAATTTAATTTAGATACAAATATTGTAAGTCAGGTAGTGGATTTTCCAAAAAAATAAAAACTCCAAAGAGATTACACATGTCTGTGCTCCACAGGGTTGTGGTTTGTCTCCTGTTTTGTTTTCCTTGTACACAGAGGATTGTAGAGATATGTTTGAAGAGAGACGCATCATTAATCATTATGTGTTGTTGTTTTCAGTCACTTCAGGGAGATTTTGAGTCAAAATTTGGACACAAAAGTTTCTCAAATTGAATGATTTTTGGTGACAAATCTTATTTTTACACATATGTTTCGAAAAAGCTTTGAAATTTTTCAAAAAGTAAAAAAAAAATGCATTCTGGGCAAATTTACTACCATTCCTGTTTGATTTAAACTGCTGTAAAATCTATCAGATCAATATTTTTCATTTTATTTTGCACAAATCTCTTTATCTACCTTAGTTCTAATCAAAACTACCCCAAAAAAAACCCAAATTACTTGATTTTGATCTGCATTTTTTTTAAACCTTTAATCACAGTCACACAGCATTGTCATTGGTGGATTTTTTGTTTTTTTTTCTCCAATTTTTTTTTCTCCATTTTTCTCCATCATTGACTTCCTTCATAAGGACGTTTTTTGATTGCAATGCCATGACACCAAATAATTGTGCATTCTTGATTGTTGGTGGTTATTCCTGTTGGCCAGAGGTCAAATTGGAGAATTTTGATGAGATTAGCTTAGTTTCTGACTGGAACAGGGACCAGTTTGAGTTCTGGTCTTGCACTCCATTCTTGCATACAAGATCTTGCGTTGTTTTCAAGTCACCAAGTGTTTGGTTGTGAGAGGTAGTTGGTGGACGTACAAAGTTATCTGCGATTCTTCTTAAAGTCATGCAGTGAGATATCCCCTGTTGCAGCACTGTCGTGAATTCAGCAACAACTGAATGCTGCCCCAGACTGTCATGCAGCATGAAAAGATCTGTGATACGACTGCTCTGAAAACTGTGCAGTCTGACTGAGATTATTCCACAAGTCTCTTGTAGTGTAAATAATAGATATGTAAAGCTCGTTGCACACTGAAGTCCGAAATTTTTGTCCGAAACCATCGTACGATCAAAAATAGAATTGAGCTTACGAAAACACGCTGCCCCTGAATAATTTGTGAGTAAAAAAAACAATCGAACAAGTTCACATTTTTGGGGGGTATTTTTAGGAAGCGATTTCAAACAAATTTGGTCCTTCTGTGGTTCCATAGTTAGGCATTCTTCATACAAACAGCCAGTCTTCATTCGCAGTAATTTGTTGACTTTTTTAAGTGTGTTTGCTAAACAAGGCATCAAACTGAAGGACCGAGATTAACTTTACATCTTTCTGGATATTTCTGTAGCTCTTCAACCCTTTAAGACCTACGGGAGCCCCCGCAATCCCACACTTTCTTCAGTTAAGATTGACCGAACTCAATATAAATTGTTAAAATCTAGGATATAAGGGTTATTTTGATGTTTGGCAAATTAAATTACTCAAAAAATGGCACCACAGCATGTACAAATTTAAACTATGCTCTGGCGGACTTGGTTCTATGGCAGTTCATAAAGGGTTAAAGAGGAGGATAAATTCTCTCCGCACATTCTCAGGATAGTTTTTTTTTGTGTGTGTTGTTTTCGAAGAACGATTCACAGAAATTTATCATCACTGCTTGAAGATGCTGTATATTTTGAGACTTGTTTGCAATGCTTGTGGACCTACAAAATTTCCCAAATATTTTTGCATAAATAAGCAACGAAAGTTAACTCTTAAGTTTAACTCTAAATACAAAAGGAAATCTTTTGCACCATTTGTTGTAGTATATATCACCTAAGTCACACCTTGGGATGTGCAATGTAATAAACAAAATCCCTTAGTTTTCAATGTTTTGAAGCACGTAAAAGATGACACAGCACATCAGGAAAACCATCTAATTCTACATCTATTTCAGTCTGTGTCCTACATCTGTGTTCTCCAGGTCAAATTATTGAGTGCCAGCTCTGTCCTAATTTCTATTCTAATCAAATGAGACCAACCAAAAATACAACAAATCTTGTCTTAGACATAGACACGTCTGACGTTGTGTGATACATCTGGAAAATGATCATTCTTCATTGTGAAAGAGCAGGGAGGTTCATTTGTTCTAATTTTCTTAATGCAAATGTTTTTAAAAACACTGTCTAGACAGGAATTGACTCTGCATTGACTCCACTGACCTTCGTTGTTGTAGTATTCCTCCACCGAGGCCCATGTTTTGTTATTGCAGAAGAAAGTGCTGTTGTTGTGGGAAGGGAGGCTGGAGTTGAGGCAGTGTGCAGTGCTGCGGACGCATTTTTGACGCAGATTTCCCATAAACAGCTGTAGGCCAATCAGTGCAAAGACGCTCAGGCAGAAGACCGTCAAAATCATCACGTCCGCCAGCTTCTTCACCGATTGGATCAGAGCGCCCACGATGGTCTTCAGGCCTGAGGACACCATTGATTTTATACTCGCCTTCTGAATAAATCTGGACTTGCACTACAAATGCTAACCTTTAAAGGATTGAAAATGCCTCGAAAACTGTATTAATGAGTAATTTGCATATTTCAAGTTAGCAATCAAGCCGTTTTTCCAGGAGCACATTGACAATCACTTTACAAAAGTAAAATCTATTGTTCCACATGTTTTTAAATAAACACCAATACACATTGAAATATGAGGGATTAATAAATCACAAACACTGAATTCACAGTTTCTCGTTGCAAGTATTTGTGGGTGCACGCAGCACACTCAACGTAACCATTCACGACAGACACTTCAGTGGAACGAACACATGACTTTTATATTGTATAGTCATGCAGAGCAATTGTATCTTTTTTGTTACCCACCTTCATTTGGCAAACTACCAGAGATAAAGTAATTGGGTGACGTATTTAGAGTTCTGGTTCCATCTGAAGTGTAAGTGTGTTGGCTCCGCATGCACTGTGCTGAATGAGACTTTAGGAGCAAGTGAAGGAAACCTGATGCTAGAGTCGAACCCCAAGCTCTGCTGTAGTTTCAACATGTCATCACACCTGGAGGTTTCTCTTGATCGCTGTGGCGGCTAATGTTAACCGAGCTGACCGTGATCTGTATCAGGAGAATCTTTACCAAGTTGCTTTGTTGCAAGCTGCCTTCTAAAACTCAACTTACTTAAAATGTATATATTTACCTAATAATTAGCTTTACATTTAACCAACTTATATTGAGTATCTTTGACTTTACTGGATTAAATAAGCTTTGCTAACATTGTATGAAAAGTTTCGTTCCAAAACACTATAAATTATTTAATGTTGAATTTATCCGTAATATCCGTATTTCAATATGTAATTTACACCAGGTTATTTTAAAAAGTTAAATTTTTTAGATAAAAATTTCGATACAAATGTTGAATTTTTGAGATTACAAAATCAAAAATTTTAAATACAAAAGTTGATTTTTGAGATTAAAAAGTCAATATTTTTAGATAAAAAAGTTGAACTTTGGAGATTTAATAAGTAAAAATTTTGAGATACCAAAGTTTAATTTTGGAGATTAAAAATTCAACATTTTGAGATAAAAAAAATTGATTTTTGAGATTAAAAAGTCAGTTTTGAGATACAAAATTTTATTTCTGAGATTAAAAAGTCAAAATTTTTAGATACAAAATTGGAATTTTGGAGTTTTGAAAAGTCAACATTTTGAGATACAAAAAGATACAAAATTTTGGAGATTAAAAATTCTGAGATACAAAAATAGATTTTTGAGATTTTGAAAAATTGAGGTACAAAAGTTGTCTGCTGCAAACACTATGTTTTAACTGTAATATCGACATCGACACATTGAATCTATATATATTTTACTTTGTTAAGTGAATTAAGCACAATAGCCGCAAACATTGACTAACAAGTTGTTTCGTAATGGCGAAGACTGATCCCAGGTCAGTTGTTATAGTCACAGGTGGCCTCTACATGGTCATTTACACATTTATGATGTATAAAATTTTCATAAAGTACTTTTTTTTCTCTTATTTTTGGAAGTAGTCCTGATCAGAAGTAGATTGTACAAAAACGATGCTATTAAACAGTATTGCACTCACATAAAGGTTTAATACAGGTATATAAATAACATAAAATTAATAAATAACCTTAACTCCACAGATCCACATTGACAAGCAAAGTCGGGCTCATTGAATTTTTTACTGAGTTTAACCAAACCTCATATTGTTCTGTTCTGTTTTAAAGACTTTAATAAAAGATATATTGAATTTCATAACATATTTTCTACTACTCCACTCGGCTACACCAAACCTGACAAGAGGATTATTAGGAGACTTTGAGACTTTAAGTTTATCTGTCTATCAACTAAACATGAATGAAACTAGGTATTTCAGAATGGAAGGTTTCCTCACTCAAAAGTATCATTCACTACACAAAGCATTTCCATCTGTGCAGAGGGAAATGCATTCGTTCATCCAGATCCACTGCAGGGTGCATTTCCCAAACAACCGCAAAGCTCAGTGGCGAACTGTGAAGCACGATGCTTCATTTGAATCAAACGTAATGCGATTGTTTCATCAAACGTTTAATCCTTTGATCTGTAACTGGTTCAATTCCGATTATTCCAGGTGATGAAGGACTGGAAAGACTAAAGGCTTAGTAACAATTTTTCTTTATTATGAATAATGTAAGACGCAATATATCCGTTTAAACAAATTAATAAGCTTAGCTATAGTTCATTCAGTTTTTTTCAAGACTTATAATTTGTATTGAATAAAAAAATACAAAAATGGAAACAAATGTTGTGTTTTTCAGTCTTAAAGAGCAAAACATCTCTTTTGATTCTAAAACTTTAATAAATCACTCAAATGTTAAATTAAATGGAAACATAATTAAAAGAAGAGGTTTTTTATATAATTCCAAACATGTGTTTTCTTTAGCACGAAAGTGGTTTGAGGAAAATCTAAATTTTCTCTTACAAAAATTCATAAAGCACCTCAAAGGCATACAAACAACAAAAGTTCAAATGCAGATTTTAATATTTAAAGATTTTATTTTCACCAAATGCGACACCACTTTTTTATTTTTTTTTTAAATGCTATAAATCAAAGACATTGATTTTTTTTGTTTTTGGAAAACTGATTAAGGTTTTTTGAAATGTGAAAAAAATATATATAAAAATACTAGTTTTTTTTTATGACATTTCGCCCATTTTGGAACCAACTTTTCTTGTCTTTAAAAGGCTTAAATCCCCAAATTGTTGACATGACTATTTTAGGTTGAAGTAGTTTTGGAGCAATGCTTTGAGAAAACAAAATACAGTATTATAAAGGCAACTATACAAAATTAATTTGTGAAGCATGGTTTTGGGAAACACACCCCAGTTGTGGCGTTTCCGGGCATCTCACCTGGGATGACTGAGATAGTTTTCAGCGCTCGGAGAACCCTGAATGTCCTCAACGCTGAGACATTGCCCAGGTCCACAAACTCAGTTACATATCTGCAACAAGCCAGAATTGGAGCACAGACAATGACAAACAACACCAAACAAGAGCAAACGAGAGCGGGAGAACGAAGCAGATGCTGGGAGGATTCAGGAGCCAGGGAGAGACGGTTGGAGAACACAGCATGAGAAAAACAGGGGCTTTCACACTTCTCTCGACTTGTTTTGGGACACTGGACTGGACACAGAGCAACACCTGAGATTTTTTGATCTCTGCGCACAGCTCTGTAAATCTTACCTGGGATTACAGAAATAGTTTTCAGAGCACGGAGGACTCTGAATGTTCGAAGAGCTTGGAGATTGCCTACTTTTATAAACTCGGTTAGAAACCTGCAGGATCACAACAGTCACATGGATGAAAGGAAAAACAAATAAATGTCAGGCAGTAACAAGTTCTACTTCTCCAAATTTATAGATTTCCTTCAATCTTTTAAAGAAGTCTAGGTAGATTTTGAGTTTGGATGATCATTCCAAACGATTCACACATACGAACAAACTCAATTTAAGGCCAATGCACATTGTAGTCAAAGGGTTTATCCACAGCCATTTTTTAAGTATCCAATTTTACACAAGAAAGGGGAAATATAGTCACCATCTGACTACTACATGGCTGGTTGACTACTGTAGCAACTTGAATCAAATTATTCTCGTGTTGCAGGGCTGTGGAATGAGCGCTTTAGAAAAAGATAAAGGTTTATACCAAAAAGGTGCTAATGATCGTCAATGTCCCAGGTAGACTGAAACCCAGTCATGAACTGAAACAGTAACTGCTGTGTAGGAGGCTTAAAGCTTTGTTATAAACGCTGCAATCAAGGTGAGGATGCCATAGACAATCTCTAATGATAAAATCAACTTTTCTGACATTCCTAGCATCTTTTAGTGTTTATTCAGAATCTTTCGTGCATTTTTCTGTAATGGGTAATGGTTCTCCAGCGCGTAATACATATTATTATTGCTAATTTAAACTATTCATTCATTCATTTTCATACCCGCTTCTTCCAGCACACATTGGGCGAGAGGCAGGGGTACACCCTGGACAGGTTGCCAGTCCATCGCATTCACTCACACATTCACACCCTAAGGGGAATTTAGATTAGTCAATTAACCTAATGGCATGTTTTTGGGATTGTGGGGGAAACCGAAGTACCCGGAGGAAACCCACACAAGCACAGGGAGAACATGCAAACTCCTTCCAGGAAGGTCAGTGGAAACCCACTGCGCCACCACGCCGCCCTAATTTAAACTAGAACATAGAAAATAAATATTGACTGTTTTGGACTGGCGACCTCTCCCGCCTCTCGCCCGATGTGAGCTGGAGATAGGCACAATTATTTACACAAATATCCTGTCACAAATATCCTCTATCCTGTAAGTCAGTTTTTTAAGCAGGAAGTTGCATCACTTGCATCTTTAGAAGGTCATCTGGAATTTATTATTTAAGTCTTTGATGATATCGTGGAGCGATACTATCCTCTTACTCAAATAATTTCAGAGATGTAATTAGTTTAGTGTTAAAATGCACATATTTGGAAAATAATTGAAATTGCAGAGTTTCCTGATTGTAAAAATGGCACCCATCCTTGGTTTATAAATCGAATAAAACACTTAAATAAGTAACTTAAGATGGATCAATACTCATTTGGAATACTTTAGTATGTATGCTAATCAGCTAATCAGTTTTGAAATCAAGTAAAAAAAAAAAAACATTTTGTTACAACAAGCAAATGGCACCCAGGATTAGAGGCATGCCACCACCAGTGCCTCAAAACATCTGTGGGGTATTAAAGACACAAATAAACGAATAAATAAGACTTTCCTTCTCTCAGACGCCACCAAGATTAATCCAAATTTATGTCTCCAGAGGAAAGTGTGTTTTGAAAGCATGCTTTGTTTGCATTTTAATCCCACACTGATTGATCAATTATAGACTCACATAAAGTCGCTGCCTTTGCTTCTGTATCACATTTCCTCGTCTCTGGCAATAACCAAATTAGCCAGCATTGCACAGGCGGATAAGTGAACTGCTGGTAATATTGCAGATCAATCTCATGTTAAATATGATTAGATGAGCATGTGAGTGGGCCTTGTGTGTGTTCGTTTGTTTGCTCAGTGTGTGTGATTTATCAGTGCTCCCTCATCCGTCCAGATGTAATGAAGTCAGGAGGAGCGACTGGCGTTCCTGTCAACATCCCAATGCAAAGCTGACTTATCTGATGCTCAGACACCGGTTCAAGGACGAGCGGCCTGTTAAAGCGCCAGAAATAAAGCCATAAAGGCCAACGAGAAATAAGCACTTCATCACATCAGTGCAGAGCTCCAGCGGGATGAAGCTCCAAACGATACATCGACAGGAAGATATGGGATTTGTGTGTTTAATGAATGGAGGATTCTATTTTTAATGACTGTGTACCCGTGAAAATGTGTCTTATATGATGACGTTAATAGTTTCTGATTTCATTCAAAATTCTCAATGGAATCCTCAACTGTCCACTTCTGTCATTCACAAAATTTGAGAAAATAAAACGAACACCGCAACCTCGTATAACTTTTTTAATGGAAAAAAATGTATAATCTCCCAAAACCCAAGTAAAAGCCTTGTTATTGAACCCTTTTTCTTCATGCAAAAGCTCTTTAAAAACTGATTCCCCGTGAGAGTGCTGCTTCCAGATTTTCTATTGAAGAGATAGTGGAGGTGGAGGTGATATTATTGGATGTTATGGAGATGGTATTGAACGGCTCTTTGAGACACGGAGACAATAATGTGATGTGTCTGTATTCATGCTCTTGCTTGGGTTTTCATTTAGGGTCAAGGACGGAGTGAGTGCAGTCCAGTTTATTACTAATAGCAACACATTTTATTTTTCACATTCCCCTCTGATGGGTCAAGCACCCTTCATTAGATTATTACTGACTGGTGAAAATGACTACAGTGGTTCTCTATCGTTAGATCAGTTGTTCCGAGAACAGCCAATCAAAGGTAGAGGAGATTACAGTGGGTGGAGCGATGACAAGGAATAGATTAAGGTATTAATGGAAAGTGAATATGGAATACAGAGTAGAATGATGGTAAAATGAAATAAACCTGTATAAATCCATTTACACTCACTGGCCACTTTATTAGGTACACCGTGGTAGTACCGGAATGGACACCCTTTTGCCTTTGGAAATTCTGAAAACACACTTGATTTGTCGGCTATACATACATGATGATAATCTCCTGTTCCACCGCAGCCCAAATGTGCTCTACTGTATTGGCGAAAGTGGAGGACATTTGAGTACAGTGAACTCATCGCCATGCTCAAGAATCCAGTCTATGATGATTCACGCTTTATGACATGGAACGGTATCCTGCTGGAAGTAGACGTCAGAAGATGGGTACACTGTGGTCATACACTGTGTCATTGACACAATGCTCAAGTGGTACTAATGGGCACAAATATGGCAAGAAGATATTCCCCTCACCATTATAACACCACCAGCAGCCTGAATCGTTGAAGGCAGGAAGGATCTATGGTTTCATATTGTTGATGCAAATTCTGACCATACCATCCAAATGTTGCAGCAAAAAATGAGACCAGACCAGACGAGACCGAGTTTTTCCAATCTTCTATTGTCCAAGTTTGGTGAACCTGTGCAAGCCTCAGTTTCCCGGACAAGAGTGGCACCTGGTGTGGTCTTCTGCTGCTATAGCCCATCCACCTCAAGGTTCGACATGCTCTTCTGCACAGCTTGGGTGATTATTTGAGTAACTGTTGCCTTTCTATACGCTCAAACCAGTCCGGCCACTCCCCTCTGACCTCTGGCATCAACAAGGCATTTGCCTCCACTGCCACTCACTGGATATTTTCTCTTTTTCTCATTCTGTGTAAATCCTAGATGGTTGATCGTAAAAATCCCAGTGGATCAATAATTTCTGACATATTCAAACAAGCTCGTCTGGCACCCATCTTTAAATGAGGTGAATTGCTGCCATGTGATTAGCTGATTGTTATTTGTGTTAATGAGCAGTTGGACAGGTGTACCTAATAAAGTGGCTGGACTAAATAAAGTGGCCATCACTCTTATTATAAAAGTAATTATTTATATCAGAATTGAGACTTAAAACTGTAAAATAAGCATTAAAATTTGAATCACCATGCAGTATGAACGACAATATTTAAAATTAAATCACATAACATATAATTTGGATGAAGGATTTAAAACAATTGTTAATGTAGCAAAAAGTGTTTTATGTGATGATTTTAAATCATTTCAGCACCTCTCTGATAATAGGTAAACAGTGTACTACATACCCCCGTGCAAAGCTTTTGTTTCATGGAGTGATAAATAGTGAAGGGCGTTATTTTTTTCAGTATTGCTTTATGGATTATTTTCTTGCATTATTGATGTGCATATATTGACTTACGCCATGAGAATGACGCTGAAGTCAAGCCAGTTCCAGGGGTCTCTCAGAAAGGTGAAGGGTCCGATGCAGAAACCACGTGCCAGGATTTTTATCAATGACTCAAAAGTGTAAATGCCAGTGAAAGTGTACCTATGCAGAAGAAGAGGCACAAGAGATACCCTAAATTACAAAAAGTTTCCTGCATGAGGATTAATCACAGGTTATGAAGTACACACTTGCAGAAGAAGAACAAGAGAGCAGGGCAAAAAGAGGATATGCATCATAATAGTGATCTAAAATGGCAACCATGAGAGGTGTTATGTACTCTGTGGGTGATGTGCAAGTAGCTGGAATGCATGAACGTGAACAAGATGCAGTTGTGTCACAATGTCACCCTTCAGGTTCATCAAAGATTAGCATCAAGATCATTCCTTTAAAGCACATTTCTGAAGCAGCTTTTGGCATCCATCCCAAGATTTCATTCCGCATAGCAACGGTGCAATTAGCAAAGCCTTTAACTTACTGTGAGAAGCCAGCAAAGGCCTGGCAGAGCTCTATAGTTAAACACACACAGAGTAATGGTCAAAACTGGGATTGTGTCTCAATTTGTAGACTACATCCTTCCAAGGTAGACATGGTCTGTACAAGTTTAGTGAAGTCTCATAAGTGAAAAAAGATGGCTCTCCTCCCTCAATGATGAATGATCTCCTCACTTTAATAGTTTTGATCTGACAGATTTCGTCACCCATAGAGGAGAGAGAACCTAACCTAAAAATAACTAATCTAATCACCTAAAGAGGGAAAATGTCCTCACCTAGGAGAGGATGATCTAGTAAGCTGCTGAAGACAGATGTCCTCACCTAAAGAACATATCTCAACACTTAAATAGGCCAGATCTAGTCTCCTACAGATGTTTGAGAAGGGAAAAAGGGACAGATATAGTCACCAGTCTACTATATACTGTAGAAGACATAGTAGCATATAGTATATACTGATATAGTAGAAGACATAACTAGTCAGCTATTGACTATTGTCCACTTAAAAGGAACGAATATAGTCAACAGTAGGGGGCATAACTAGTCAGCCAGTTAAACAGTGTCCACACCTAAAAAGGACAGATATAGTCACCAGTAGTGCACAGTTCTAGTCAGCTGTTTGAAACAGGGTCCTTGCTTAAAAAGGACAGATATAGTCACCGGTAGAGGGCACTTCAAGTCAGCTGTTTAAAACAGTGTCCTTACTTAAAAAGGACAGATATAGTCACCAGTAGTGGAAAGTTCTAGTCAGCTGTTTAAAACAGGGCCCTTACTTAAAAAGGACAAATATAGTCACCGGTAGAGGGCACTTCAAGTCAGCTGTTTAAAACAATGTCTTCACTTAAAGGGGACAGATATAGTCACCAGTAGAGGTCAGTTCTAGTCAGTTGTTTAAAACAGTGTCCTTACTTAAAACGGACAGATATAATCACCAGTAGAGGACATAACTAGTCAGCTCCTGAAGACAGTGTCTTCACTTAAAGGGGACAGATATAGTCACCAGTAGTGGACAGTTCTAGTCAGCTGTTTAAAACAGTGCCCTTACTTAAAACGGACAGATATAATCACCAGTAGAGGACATAACTAGTCAGCTCCTGAAGACAGTGTCTTCACTTAAAGGGGACAGATATAGTCACCAGTAGTGGAAAGTTCTAGTCAGCTGTTTAAAACAGTGTCCTTACTTAAAACGGACAGATATAATCACCAGTAGAGGACATAACTAGTCAGCTCCTGAAGACAGTGTCTTCACTTAAAGGGGACAGATATAGTCACCAGTAGTGGACAGTTCTAGTCAGCTGTTTAAAACAGGGCCCTTACTTAAAAAGGACAGATATAATCACCAGTAGAGGACATATCTAGTCAGCTGCTGAAAACAATGTCTTCACTTAAAGGGGACAGATATAGTCACCAGTAGAGGGCAGTTCTAGTCAGTTGTTTAAAACAGCATCCTCACTTATAAGGAATCGATATAGTGAACTACAGAGGACAAATCTAGTCATCTACATAGGGCAGATATCCTCACCTTTAGAGGATATATCTAGTCAGCTACAGAAGCAGGACATCATCAACTAAAGAAACAGTTCTAGTCAACTAGAGAGAACAGATCCAGTTACAAAGGACATATGTCCTCACCTATAGGACAGCTACAAATTACTGACCACCTCACCTGTCTCACATTATCACCTACATGGAACATATCTGCTATATGTTCTGAATGGGGCAGAAGACAGATACCCTCACCTAAAGAAAGCAGAGATAGTCACCAACAGAGGACAGTTCTAGTCAGCTAGAGAGGAAGGATGTCCTCACCTGAAAAGAACACATCCAGACACATACAAAACAGACACATAGAGAAGACGGGTCTATTCACCTACATTGGGCATATCTAATCACCTGAGGACAGGATAGGACAGACCTAATCAGCTACATGAGACACAGGTAGTACATTAGACACAGGAACTATAGAGTGTTTGTGTGTGTGTGTGTGGGTGGGTGGGTGCATGCAATTATGTGTATATATGTGCGTGCTTGCATGTTTGTCAGAAGGAAAGAGGGAGAAATAAAGAAAGAGGGAAAGAGAGAGAGAGAGTGGGAGAGAGAGAGGTACTCACTCAACGTATTTGGCCCATTGTGCTGGTTCAGACATGGCCATGAAGCAGCAGTTGGTCAGAATAGTGCACATGATGAAAAGGCTGAACAATGTAGATGGGGTTAAGGAAGATTGGGAACATCACTTACAACAACTCAACAAAAAATGTACAGACGATCAATTCTCTATTTCCACAGATTTTACACTAACTCAGATGTAGCAAGTATATGGTACAGCATGTATAAAGTACAGGGATACAAACGCTTCGAGTTATGAGATTTTGCAGGAAATATTTTGCTTTGAAATACAAAAAAATTCCAAGTCTGACGTGGCACTGCGCTTCCGGATCCTGGCGCTCCATTCTCCAACCTCACACAGTGCTAAAGGGGGCTGATACTTTTTAAAACACTTTAAATCAGTTTTAAAAGTTAGAGTCAAGGTGTCGTAAAAGAAATTATGTTTATAACGTGGAAAGTGCTGTTCTGTAGCGCAACTTAAGAGAAACCCAGTGACGCGCTCTCAGAAGCGCACTCTCCATCCCTTTCACACACGGTCAGTAGTGTCTACACTTGTGCTCGAAACCGTGTTTGTGTTAGTAACACGTGAAATATCTCGAGAAAGTTAACGTTCATACGTGGTGCTGTAATGTTTTCTGCCAACCGTTCCACCTCCTCCGACACATAGGTTCACTCGCAAGGTAAGGTTTACGTATATTATTACGTATTTTGCTTGTGTTTTATTCTGTTTTATTATAATTTATTACATTAAAATGTGTAGATTTAAGGATTGAAGAAACATTACTTTATTTTTCTCAGGTTTTCCATTTTTTATCAACTTATTCTATTGTTTCTGAGAGCCATTGCACGGATTAGGCGTTTTACATGTAAAACTTGTGAAAACTTTCGAGATACGAAATGTTCGAGGTACAAAAACCACCCTGGAACGGATTAATTTAGTATCTCGGGGAACCGCTGTATAATATTCAGACTACATTGGATTATAGAGTTATACAATAAAATCAACTTCTAAATTTGGCATCACAGTAAAGTCGGCAAAATGAGTAACATGTTCAAAGGAAAGTCTTTAGGTATCTTCATAAAGGCCCTTTTATAGCAACTGCTTTCATGCTGCAAATTGCTGATTGAGCCGTTTTTAAAAGTTATGACAGCAGCTTAGACTGGCATGGGAAAATGCAGACTCAATCTCTAGTGTTGCTAATTGCCATGCTGCACATCATACCTTGCAGACCGCAACCTGTATGTCTTACCAATAATTTTGAGTTGCTTATCTTTTAGATCACTAATGTACCAAAGTTTTGACTGCCACCAGTTTCTTGACCATGTTTTTTTTACTGTGTGGTCACCTTTGAATAGGCCTTTACTTAAACATCTAATATATAAAAGGAGAGGATCTTATTTATTCATCTGAGATTGATTTGGGTGTTTGAGGCATGAATAGACCGTTTTCTGTTCAGTGAAAGCCCATAGGTGATGATTTAATATTGAACAGTTGAACAAAACTCTTACAGTACAAAAGAAAACTTTATTTTTTTAGCAGTGGATATATTCATGACAGGGCTTCATTAATGCAGAGGTGTGAGAGTCACTCATATCACTAAATGGCAGCTGCTTTTTCTTCACTGTGACGCAGAAAATTGCAGTTCTGGAAAAATACAGTAGAGCCTTTTAATAAAGAACGCCTACAATGGTTTATTTCAGGCATCACCGTCTTTGAGGAGTGCTTGAAGGCATCCAGGTAAGAAGAGGAAAGTCACTCTAATGATGCCTGAAGCTTCATGTAATGTTAAATACGTGACTTGAACTTTTCCCTTCAGAACCATTTTAGTCTTTTGACGCGGATGGGTTGATAGACGCCATGTCTCTGTTTCATCCTTTCACTCAATGGCTTTTAAATGGATGGTAATGAATGCAATTACGGGCAAAAGGTTAAAGACGTAGTTCTAGAAATTAGATATTCTACATTTTTTAAGTGAATGGGGACAATTAATAAAGACTGTATGGAAGGTAAAAGAATATCTATGTTTCTGCATCTAATCCAATGGCTCCTCAAATTTTCCAGTCGACCCTTATCTGTCCATTTGTTTATCTAAGGCGGCATATTATGCAAAATAAACTTTTCCGTCATTCCTAGGATTTTTTTGTGACAAACTTTGGACTTTATTTATGTCCCTTTGCAGCCTGGGTGAAACGGAAAACTCTTAAATTCTCTTCATGCTGTTCTGTTTGACTCGCAAATGGCGGCCATTTTGTACTACATCACCCATGATTCAAGAACTACAAGTCCCAAAAGAGGAGTTGCAAAAGCATAACTCTGGTAAACAGGCAAAAAATACAAGGTGATTGAAAGACGTTGTTAGGATTAATATTTAATTTAGAAATTTACTAGTTGCAAGTAGAGAGGTCTCAAATATTTTCTTTTAACAGCTTTAAAAACTGCATAATATGGCACCTTTAAATGTGACATCCAATGGCTCCTCAAATTATAAATCCAACCATCAATCTGTTACTTTGATGTCTATCTATTCATCGATCTCCCTACTTCTCTGTTCATCTACCAGTCTCTCAAATCTACCAATCCAACTGTACTTCGATGCGTCCGTCCATTAATCCATCCATCTGTCATTAGATCTGTCCATCCTTCTGTTGATCCATGTATCTATACCTCAGACCATCAATCCAGCCATACTCTGGTCTGACCATCCATTCATCTATTGGTCTTTAGATCTCTGTTGGTCCCTCCAACGGCCCCAAATTCTCCATGTTTCTGTTGATACACTAGTCCTTAAGAAGACCAGACCATACATGTGTAGTAGTGATCTGTCTGTCTGCACATTTATCTGTTTGTCAGTCCATATACTGTCTTCATCTATCAGTATTTTTGTCAGTCTGACAGTCATTCATCAGCCTTCCATTAATTCATCTGTCTTTACCTTCATCAAAGACCAGTCCATCTGTTTTTAATCTTTGTTTTCATCCACCCATTCATCTACGAGACATCAATGGAGGTTTTAGATTCATCCCTGTTTTTTTTGCTCCGATCGACTTGATTTTATCATCTTTCAAATGAGCGCAATCACTTGAGCTTATGGTTCAGCATCGCAGGAACACACTCTTGAACCACTGCTTAATCAAACCTGTTTCCAGGCTTCGGCTCTCCCGGGAAATCTGTAATTAGCACGCGCATCTGCATGTGTGTGTGTGTGTGTGTCTGGGGGTGTGTTTGGGTGTGTATGTGAGTGTGTCTGGTTGCCACAGAAGGTTCTTGGTCTTCAACAAGACCAAGTTGACACCGAGCAGACGATCTTACAGAAAATGCACCAAAATAAAATGCAAGTATTTAAGTGAAATAAAACTACAAAAGAAAACCCAAACATTTTTTGCATCTAAAAACAGAAAACAAATATTTTCCAAATATTCCACTCAATAGCTTTTAAATGGATGGTAATGAATGCAGTTATAGGGTAATTAAAAATCAACGATCTCTAAATCTTAAGTTTTCGAGTTTTGGTTAAAATGGCATGGTTGGGAGGACTCATATGAAGAGCAAACACGTGAGCTTCAGACTGCTCAGTATGTTCAGCTTTATATCAGACCAGACCAGTATCAGGCGGCTTCTTTCAGGAAGCCTGTCAAACCCTAAATGGGGTGTGATGTGAAGCGGAGGCTCAATCGAGCAGAGAGACACCTTCAGCGAAAGCCTCTTCACCTGCTTATCAACAGCAGAGCAAAGTGTGACTGTGTCCATGAGTCCAAAATCCTGAACTCATGTCTAATAATAGCCATACGGTGATCTGGGAAAAATGCAGACACCTGAACCTGACTTTGTAAAGAAGATTCATGGATGAATGAAGCTTTTATTCCTTATAGAAGCATGCAAAAGAGATTCAACATTCAGATATACCACTGAAGATGTACCATCAGACCCACCAGGTTACCTCCACCAGCAGCAGAAAGGATATGAGTGAACCAAAATCCGTATTGATGCTCTTCTAATGGGATGAAAAGGGCTAAAAATATAGAGTGCAGACGTGGCACTAAAGCGGAAGATGGCCTTCCCTTTGTTCAGTACTATAAAAGTCTGTAGAAAAGAGAGAGAGAGAGATTAGTTAGCTATTTTAAAATGTTTAAAAAGCAGCATTTGAATAGCACCAAAGTTGAAAATTAAAGTAATGGGAGCATATGATAATGATATTTCTGAACCAGGCCTTTGGAATATGAAGGGAAATGTAAAATATGAATATTATGTGAAAGGAAAGGTTTTTTTAGACATATATTTAGTTAAAATTATTTCAAACACCATAGCTGCATTACCAGTTAAAATACAGTGGAATTTTCAAAATACAGTCAGGAAAAGTAAGCCTATAATTAATCGGCTAGAAGCTAAAAACCCTCCCAAATAATTTTTAATGCACTGAAATGAATTAGTTTCACTGAAAAAAATCCATAATTTATTCAAGACGGAAAGATCAAATTTTGACAGGACAAAAGTTTTGCCATCTATACAGAAAATTAACAAATGAACTTAAAAATACAAAAAAAATTGTCAAATTAAGTAATGGAGCTGTGAGATCCAAATGTAAAAGCTTGTATGTCTTCCATGAGCTTGAAGAACTGCGTTCATGAGATTGATGAAGTCATCAGTAATAGCAAAGAAAGCAGTCTTGCATGCCTCCTAGAGTTCATCAATATTCTTCGATTTTGTCTTCCATGCTTCCTCTTTCATCCTATCCCAGACATGCTCAAGAATGTCTGGTGACTGGGCAGGCCGATCCTGGAGCATCTTGATCTACGTCTGGAGGGACTTTGATGTGGAGATGAAAGTATGCGATGGACCACAATTCTGCTTCAGAAATTATGGTTGGGAATATGAGGTGGCCAATATTTCTAAATATTTTAAGCTATTTATGTTGCCTTGCACCCTGCAGAGCCCCACACTGGATTTACCCCGAAACCATGATTTTTCCACTATCTGTGAGAATCTGCGATGTATGCGGGCTTCAGTAGGCTACCTGGAGAAATTGCGGTGATTGTGATGTAATTCCACCTTCTGCCACTTTCCAGCATCTATCCTTTTAGCAAGCTGTGGCAAAAGCCACATGTTTCTTCAATTGTCTTTTGTTTAGAGCTGTTTTCTGGGCACTCATTCAACCCTGGAGGCCAGAATCCGAATCCGTCTTGGATTTTTGGTCTGCTAGATCTTTTTTTTTGTCTCTGTACTTGATGCTGAGACACACTGAAGGTGTCTGCTACATCAGCAGTGGCTCGTCTTCAGCCTCTTCATAATCAACACTTTAGTCTAAGGGTGAGTCTTGGGCATGTCTGTAGAGGTCTACTGACGTAAAGGTCTTGTGTTCTGGGGGTATTTTATACATACCTGATGCCATTATTAGTAACAGGTAAAGCTCATATGAAAAAAATAATAAGAAAAAAAAATAATAAGAACATTTTGATAAGTAATGTACACAATTTTTGAACACAAGTGTCAAGACCTTTGTCAAGGAACAAACATTTGTTTGGTAGAATATATCTGTCAGTGAAACACTTTATATAGTGACTAAATATAATTTCATAAACAAATAAAAAAACGTATAAACTGAGAGTTAGTTTACATTTACTGCTAACATTTATTATCATTCTCGTTTAAATCTTCAACTCAACATGGTTCCATTTAGTTATCCAAATTATAATGAAAAAAATGACACATTGCAGCAAAAAAAGTCTACTTAACCGTGTTTATACATAGCTTAAAAGTCTGTTATTTCCTAGATTTTTTTTCCTTTTAAATGTCTTTTGAAAGTATGCATTCAAAATCTCTCTTATTGTCTAGGACTTAAAATCCAGAACCAAGAAGGCATTTCAATACATCTGCAGAAGTAGTGTGAGAAAGACAATCCAACTCCGTTCAGTCAAACAAACTCTGATCATACAAAGAAAGCAGGAAACAATACTCAAGAGTGAGCACAGAAACACAAACACAGCTCTGCGGAGCTCAGGGGAGACTCCAGGGACAGGCGCTGGTCTCCATGGTGAAGGGTTCAGGGAGAATTGATACAAACACACACATCCACGGTTACACAGGATCTACGGGTGCCTTTATGCCACCTCCTCATCACATCAATAAAGCAGGTTGATGCATTTGAGCAGGCTACAGTATCGCTCTTTTTGAATCTACATTTTTTTTTTTTAATTAACGACAGTTCATAATAGTTGGCTTGTGCAAACAGATGATTTTCGACACATAACATTTTGAGGCAAAATCTAGCCACAGGGGTTGCAAGCCAGTGACTTCTGTGCCGGTCCCAAGCCCGGATAAATAGAGAGGGTTGCGTCAGGAAGGGCATCCGGCGTAAAATATGCCAAAAACCAAATATGCGAGTCACCAAATCGATGATTCGCTGTGGCGACCCCTAAACTGGGAACAGCCGAAAGTAAAAGAAGAAGAACATTTTGAGGCTCAATAGCTGACAGCAAAGTGTAGTATTAATGGGGCCCACACTTTTGCCCCATCATCACATCCATAATGTGACCCCCACGATGGTTTCATTCAAATCTGTTATCACTGCTAGCATAAAATTGGGATATAGAGACAAACCAGTTTCAAAGCTAACTTTAAAAACCTATGGAACTACATTAAAGCGGAGTACCCTAGTGGTCCACTGAGTTAAATGAAATTATATAATGTTGGATATTAAATAGACACTTGAGGGCTTTTCACACTGTGTAACCCCGGGGAATCAGGGTTCTAAACACCACATTTAACCCCAGGTAAGGTCGTGTTTCAAACCGCTGTGTTATCACCACATTTTACCCAGGGTTCTGAAACCCTGCCAGGGTTAGCACAACAATTGTTGAGTCGAACCCTGCGTTGCGGTCTGAAGTTTGCTCAGTTTTAAATGGAGCAGTGTGTGCGTGTTGCTTCTAAACGCTTGACAACAAAAAGCCCATTAGAAGCCAAAAGTGTAGCTTGTGTCATTTGAAAATACAGAATCCAGTGACTGTGAATGAATGTGCTGTTACAACGAAACACCACCAGGTGACTTCTGGGAGCGTTTCATTATTTCCAAGATAAGGGTGTGACCGTAATCAACAACTGTACAACCCAAAAACTAGTCTCTCGAAATTCAAATAAATTTTCATATACTCCACTCATTTGGCTGATGACCTACCCAGCGACATTGTGGTAACTGAAGTGGTATGCTGTATGTCCAATCAGGTAGTGACACCACAAATATGCAAATAGGAATGTTAACCCAGGGTTTAGCAATGTGGAGTGTGAAACATCTGTCAAGGACTACCCAAGATTAACCTTTAACCCCAGATTTAGTATAAGCAGTGTAAAATGAGATTACAGATAACCCAGGATTCCATAATCCGGGGTTAAGGATTACCCAGGGTTGACAATTTCATCTGACCAGAGTGCGCTGGATGAATGGTGTCAATTTTCACATAGGCACAATCCTGTTACTCTCTCTCTTTCTCAACTATGTGCATAGAGGTGGGACGAAGTCACTACTTCAAAACTCAAGTCCCAAGTTAATAAAAGGAAATTCAAAGTCAAAAGTCACATAATTTCAAGTCACTTGAAGTCATTGACAGAAAAAAAGCAATAATAGACAGCTGTCCTGTAGTCAATGTAAAAGAAATGTAAATATATTTTCATCCAAAAACTTAAACCTTAAAAGTAAAAAAAAAATTACCAAATGTACTAAACATTGAGATTTAAATTTTGATGTAAATGAAATGTTTGCTGTTAAAATCTGTTAAAAGGCCTCCCAACAGGACTCAAGCAAAACAAATATCTAAAGAAAACTTCCAGACAACCTTGAATACGGATTTGAAGGAAAAATGAACTGACATCAAGGACAGCCAATCACGCGTCAGCAATACTCCCAACAACCAAAAGATGAACTTAGATGTTAAAGAAGCTTCAGTTTTTTACAGACACAAAAGCATGCACAAAGCAAACTCGAACTGAGCAAAAGTGCATGTACATTTTACATTTACATTTATGTATTTAGCAGACGCTTTTATCCAAAGCGACTTACATTGGGATGACATGTGAATTGATTATTTTTCAAGTCTTTAAGAGTCAAAGGGGTCAAGTACGAGTCAAGCTGCGAGATGTTCAGGTGTGAGTGAAAGACAAACTGCTGGAGAGAAATCATCAGATAACGAAGTAGAGAAAGTCCACTATAATTCCAAAACGAACAAAGATACACCATAAAATTGTGCCTGTCATAGCAACCACTTACTTTAAAAAAACTACTTTGCATTGCTCAAATATATGCATTTTACACTTAATCGTGTACTAATTAATATGTTTTTCAAGAAGATTGGAGAAAGAAGTTATATTCAAATCCCTTTCCAATGCTGTAAAAATGTGTATTTATTCAAATCAACAATGTTGTTTAATGAAAACAAACTACATCAACAAAATCTGACATCCATGAACAGTCTTCTTCTTTTCCTTTCCGCTGTTCCCAGTTTAGGGGTCGCCACAGCGAATCAGTACAAAGTAAAAAAAAAAAAAGATCCATTTAATGGCCCCTTTAACACAGAAAGTGATCATTTTCACACTAAAAGGGTGTACATTTGTTCCTCCATTTAATATTTTAGTAGAATAAATTAAAGTGTGTATGCTAGCAGCTAAAAGGGGCATATTAACACATTAACAGTAAATTCTGGTAACTTAAGTGTTCAAAGATAACAGTGTTTAAATAACTAAAGAGTGGACAGCTCAGTCAGAAAAGAGCACAGGCCCTGGTTTTGATTCCAAGGGAAAGCAAGAAATTACTGTAAAATTCAAATAAAAAGGACTGTCAGTTACATGAAAATAAATTGTGAATTGACATGCGGTTAACATCACACTGTGCCTTCCGTTACTACCCTTTATAACCTCTCTAAACAGCCAACTTCCACCACCCTTATGTTCAGGGTTCTTACGCAACAATCTAGGTCAAGTTTTGCTGTGTTTGTTTCCACTTTCCTCACATTTCCTCTGGGATGGCATCTGGCAAGCACAGGTCAAAGTGAACAAGCAGATCTCGGGAGGGTATCGAGCTGTGTCTTTGTATTAAATAAATGTACTTATCCCTTTTTACTGCTTTTTTCAATGATGTAAGAACTGTATTGAATTAGTTTTGAGCCAAATTCTGCTAAAACTAACAAAAATAAATTGATAACCCAGAAAAAAAAAAAATCAAGAAAATCCTAAAAATCGGGGATTGATTTAAAATATACCAAAATTCTTTGTTGGTTTAATTTTCAGCTTCAGTTTCACATCGCAGGGTTTTGATTACTGCAATCTTCAAAATCACTGGTGAAAAAAAAAACAAGGATATGCTTGTACACCAAGTTCATTGATCAAAATCATCTTGCCAATGAGTGTGAACCACTGTTATCCTCTCCCTCATGGGATATTTGTGCCAGAATGACAAACAGAACTTTCCGGATCTTGAAAACGAAATTGAAAATGCTGAGCACATGATCAAAACTTTGAGATGCGGAACTGAAGCTGAAAATGAAACTAACAAAAAATGTAGTGTATTTAAAATCAATGCTGAATTTAATTATAATTACTGTACTTTTGTTTTCAGGTTGATTTTTGTTTCTTTGTTATTAACTTATTTTGATAACAAAGAAATGAAATTGCATTCCTTTTATTGGCACAAAATGAATTCCAAAGAACTGCTATTACATTTTAGTTTGACTTTCAAAGATTGGACTTAGAACACTTAGAAAATTCAAATCAATTGAAACTAAATAATCATGCACAGACATTACATAATATAAATATATATAAATCTCGATTGGGGCATGCTGGAGTGCACCCAGCTCACGCAGTTTTTAATAGAACCACAAAAAGTGGTATTTTTTTAAACAAAAATTTAAAAGTTTAAATCTAGATGTGTATTTTTGCAAAAATCCTTGTAAACATACTCCATGAGGGTCTAAATTAATTGTAACAGTTAATGCAGAGGTAAGCTTCTCTGTGTCTGTTTTACTATTTTGGGCAGGTTCACCCTGTATTTTGTTGTATTGCCATTGGCGTTTATGCAAAAATGTTAAGTTACCTGAACAAACCCCTGTAAAGTATAATGTATGGAACTGAATATTTGTATAAAAGTATGGTTTATGTTCTGAGAACAAAGCAGTGTTTATTAATACTAATGTTCATTTGAGCGCAAGCGGTAGTTAATATCAAGACCCTACATGAAGAAAACCCTCAGATATGGTTTTCGTTCAATTTACGATATTCCACTTTTGGTCTGTTTAGGGTCCCTTTACACACTTCCAAAAACATGCTAAATCCACTTTCTCTTGAATCCATTTTCCATTAAACACCGGTTTACAAAACCGTTTTATACATATTCCAATCAAAAATCTCTCAAATTGTTATCTATGGCTTTTTATGCTGTTTTCTCTGCTGTTTAGGGTCCCTTTCACACCAATCTGAACTCTGTGACCCAAAAATATTCCAATAAAAATGAAATCATGTGACAACATTCACATATGCTTTTCAATTGTTTAGAAAAAAAGCACAGTGGGACAGGAAAACGCCGGCGAATCATATGATGCTTTCCAAAAGAGACCACACAATCTCTCATTTTTAACCAATAGCCGGACCGCAAAAAAAAAACAAAAAAAAAGACAACATTGTTCTCAACCCACTTCCTGACCTGCATTTTTTTAAAGCAGCAAGTAATAAGGCAAAGCTGTTGTTAAAATGCAATTTCCCCACTGTTGGACAATACATTTTTTTTCTAAAATCAGCGCATTATATTATATCGATGAATCTAACTTTATGCTATATTGCTTCCTTTTACAAAAAAATATAAATTATGATACTGAAAATACAGTCGAATGCAAACAAAAAAAAAATCACTGCTGTAAGCATCTTTAATTTTGCATTATTTTTATATTTATATTTATATTTATACTTGTGCTGTCAATTGATTAAAAAAAAATGTAAAGAATCATTTTTTTTATTAATTAGTCACAATTAACAGATGGAAACATTTCGAATACATAAATGTAAATAAAATATGTAAATTCTTTTTCTTCTTTCGGCTGTTCCCAGTTTAGGGTTCACCACAGCGAATCATCCTTTCCACCTCTTGCACCAACTAACTTCATGTCCTCATCAGCACATCCATATATCTCGTCTTTGGCCTTCCTCTTGACCTCTTGCATCTCCATCTCCAACATCCTTCTATCCCTCCTCTGCACATGTCCAAACCATCTCAATCTGGTCTCTCTGACTTTGTCTCCAAAACAATCAACCTGAGCTGTCCCTCTGATGTGCTCGTTCCTAATCTTGTCCATCCTCGTCACTCCCAAACTGAACCTCAACATCCTCATCTCTGCTACTTCCATCTCTGCCTATTGTCTCTTCTTTACTGCCACAGTCTCCAACCCATACATCATAGCTGCTCTCACTACTGTTCTGTACACCTTTCCTTTGATTCTTACTGACACTCTTCTGTCACACAACACCCCTGACACTTTTCTCCACCCACTCCAACCTGCCTGCACTCGTCTCTTCACCTCTTTTCCACACTCCCCGTCACACTGGACTGTTGACCCCAATACCTAAACTCCTGCACCTTCTTGACCTCAGCCCCCTGTAACCTCACTGTT
>SRMA01024414.1:0-23284 GCA_007224835.1 Danionella cerebrum
TCACATGATCTGTATTTTGACATGGCACTTTTGACGGAATATTTGCTCTTTTTCCGGTTCTTGAGAACTATGGATCAATCTACACTTCGGAAGTGTAGCGCATGATTTCAGATTATTTTATTCTCTTTCTGAGATGCCGATTAACACAATAAAACTGCTCAAAATGATGCGCTGGCATCACATGATCTGTATTTTGACATGGCACTTTTTTTTGGTTTTTTTGCTCTTTTTCCGGTTCTTGAGAACTATGGATCAATCTACACTTCGGAAGTGTAGCGCATGATTTCAGATTATTTTATTCTCTTTCTGAGATGCCTTTTAACACAATAAAACTGCTCAAAATGATGCCTGGCATCACATGATCTGTATTTTGACATGGCACTTTTTGACGGAATATTTGCTCTTTTTCCGGTTCTTGAGAACTAAGGATCAATCTACACTTCGGAAGTGTAGCGCATGATTTCAGATTATTTTTATTCTCTTTCTGAGATGCCTTTTAACACAATAAAACTGCTCAAAATGATGCGCTGGCATCACATGATCTGTATTTTGACATGGCACTTTTGGACGGAATATTTGCTCTTTTTTCCGGTTCTTGAGAACTATGGATCAATCTACACTTCGGAAGTGTAGCGCATGATTTCAGATTATTTATTCTCTTTCTGAGATGCCTTTTAACACAATAAAACTGCTCAAAATGATGCGCTGGCATCACATGATCTGTATTTTTACATGGCACTCTTTGACGGAATATTTGCTCTTTTTCCGGTTCTTGAGAACTATGGATCAATCTACACTTCGGAAGTGTAGCGCATGATTTCAGATTATTTTATTCACCTTCTGAGATGCCTTTTAACACAATAAAACTGCTCAAAATGATGCGCTGGCATCACATGATCTGTATTCTGACATTGCACTTTTTGACGGAATATTTGCTCTTTTTCCGGTTCTTGAGAACTATGGATCAATCTACACTTCGGAAGTGTAGCGCATGATTTCAGATTATTTTATTCTCTTCTTGAGATGCCTTTTAACACAATAAAACTGCTCAAAATGATGCGCTGGCGTCACATGATCTGTATTTGGACATGGCACTTTTTAACGGAATATTTGCTCTTTTTCCGGTTCTTGAGAACTATGGATCAATCTACACTTCGGAAGTGTAGCGCATGATTTCAGATTATTATTTTATTCTCTTTCTGAGATGCCTTTTAACACAATAAAACGGCTCAAAATGATGCGCTGGCATCACATGATCTGTATTTTGACATGGCACTTTTTAACGGAATATTTGCTCTTTTTCCGGTTCCTGAGAACTATGGATCAATCTACACTTCGGAAGTGTAGCGCATGATTTCAGATGATTTTATTCTCTCTCTAAGATGCCTTTTAACACAATAAAACTGCTCAAAATGATGCGCTGGCATCACATGATCTGTATTTTGACATGGCACTTTTAACCGGAATATTTGCTCTTTTTCCGGTTCTTGAGAACTATGGATCAATCTACACTTCGGAAGTGTAGCTTATGATTTCAGATTATTTTATTCTCTTTCTGAGATGCCTTTTAACACAATAAAACTGCTCAAAATGATGCGCTGGCATCACATGATCTGTATTTTGACATGGCCTTTTTTGACGGAATATTTGCTCTTTTTCCGGTTCTTGAGAACTATGGATCAATCTACACTTCGGAAGTGTAGCGCATGATTTCAGATTATTTTATTCCCTTTCTGAGATGCCTTTAACACAATAAAACTGCTCAAAATGATGCGCTGGCATCACATGATCTGTATTTTGACATGGCACTTTTTAACGGAATATTTGCTCTTTTTCCGTTCTTGAGAACTATGGATCAATCTACACTTCGGAAGTGTAGCGCATGATTTCAGATTATTTTATTCTCTTTCTGAGATGCCTTTTAACACAATAAAACTGCTCAAAAAATGCGCTTGCATCACATGATCTGTATTTTGACATGGCACTTTTTAACGGAATATTTGCTCGTTTCCCGGTTCTTGAGAACTATGGATCAAACTAAACTTTGGAAGTGTAGCGCATGATTTCCGTTGATGAAATGATGAAATGTGATTTCATGACTCCATGTTTTTGTAGATACTAAATGTATGATTTATCAAATGCATTAATAACTGTGTCTGTTCAGTTCTATTAGTTCTCATTCCTTTCAGAGATTTTCTCAGCTTTTACCGTGAGCTAGATTTCAAACTATTCTTTACCAGTCACTCCTTTCCAAATCTAATTTATGAACAAAACTTCAAAACCACTGAGAACCATCCTGTTGATGGCGCTGTTGTGCCATTTTTCGACTCCGCGGCAGATTCTGACTCCCCTCTCTGCGTGAACGCGCATGACGTCACGGTTGACGGAAGTTTTCGGGGACGTTTTTTGCGAGGGTTTTTCTTTTTCATTAAGCATACCGAGAGTTGATTAAAGTGAGTTGGTCTGTAGTTTGTTCATTTTATATTAAAAATATTTTTTCTGTTTCTTATTTGCAGTTGTGGGTTTCCGATTGAGAAGCCTTTGTATATTATACAAGTTCGAGGCGAGGATGGATACTCAAAACTGTGTTTTTAATTAAAAAGTTTGTTAAAGGAGGGAAAAAAAGTACTTAGTTGACTTCTTTATGGATCCATGAAATAAAAAAAAATCTTTACACCTATGTAATTTCTTCGTGTCATCATTTCCACATGATTATAATGGTCTATTTAGCAACAGTCTTTGTGACTTTGCTGCGACCCCGGCTACAAAGACCAGGCCCCCAGTCCACGGCGTCGCCTGACGCCGGTGACCGGGAGATAGGACGTCGAAAGCGGTGCTCGAGGAAGCGGAAGCGCGGCAAGCGGGCGGGCGTCCGTGCTAGGCTAGAAGCTAACCCTAGCCGGCCGGCTCTCCCGTCCATTTTTCTCTCCAATGTCTGCTCCCTGGACAATAAATTGGACTGCATCCGACTCCAGCGGACTACTGCATCAGCTTATATGGTTGAAATGACAATAAAAAGCTTCTTGACTTGACTTGAGATGGACATAAAAAGTAGAAGAGGCATTTTTTGAGATAAAAAAAAATGTGATTCTTAAAACATTTACTTGCAACCTGAACTTAAATTATATTACAAAAAAAAAAACCCTTTACAGATATTGAGCTTTATTGAGTCATAGGCATAGCAATGTCTCAACAGGGGGGTTGGTATAATGATAAGTAAAGTTTTTATAAAATATGAATTTACAAGTTATGCAAAAAAAAAACAAAAAAAAAAAAACAAACAAAAAAAAAAGTTTTGTAATTAATTTCTAATTGCAAAAATAATCCACAGGGAAAT
The DNA here is from genome assembly GCA_007224835.1 of Danionella cerebrum. Lineage (NCBI taxonomy): Eukaryota > Metazoa > Chordata > Actinopteri > Cypriniformes > Danionidae > Danionella > Danionella cerebrum. The sequence goes on from SRMA01024414.1 coordinate 3,338, forward strand.
CTAAGAGAAAAAAGTATGTTTCCAAAATCTAAATATCCATTTGAAAACATTTATATGAACTTTATTGAACTAAATGAATGTGAAGACATTAAATATTGTTTAGTAATCTAAGACATGTTCTTGAAATGATGAATTTAAACCTAAATGAAAACCCTTTACTGATGAAAGAGTGAAAATGCTGATTATATGACCATATTGCTAATCGCACGAGAGGTCTTTTCTGCTAAACTCTTCCCAGGAACACCTGACTGAGACCCATTGCTGAACCTGAAACCAGGAGACCGGGTGCTGATCAGGGTGATTAAGAGAAAAAAATTGGAGTGAACCTCAGCGGGAAGGAGCATATCAAGCGCTACTCATGACGCCAAGGCCTTCCTGGGTTCATCTTCCTCACTATAAAAAAAGGTAAATTTGAGCGCAGAATAGAATCTAAAAAGAATTGAACATGTTAAAAGCTTATATAACCTATGTTTGGCGACCATTTGAAAGTTGAGTCGCTGTAGCAAATATGTCACTAAATAACTGATAAATCTGAGCGAGCAGATCAACGCCCAGCCCAGTTCAACCATAACACTAACACGCAAACACTAGAGGGAGCTAGCGTGCTTTAGGTGGTTACCGTGATTTAAGGTGACCAGCAAGGAAGAAAGTAGTGATGGGAAGTTCGGATCATTTTACGGATTCGGTTCTTTGAGTCTCGTTCAGTAAAATGAACGGATCTTTTTTCGAGTCATTTCGTTCATTTTACTAAAATATCAATAAATGTTGTGTGTACTTCCACATCTACTAGCGTTTTATACACAAACGCGAATCACACTACAAATAAGACAAAACTATAATGCTAAATTTAAAATGAATATAAATATATTACTAAAGCCTACCTGGGTCTTTTAGTCTGGTTTACCCAAACTCTGATCTGTCTTTAGATTTAAATCTCTTTTGTTCGACACAAAATTACTTCACTCTGACGTTAACGTGTGCAGTCCGTGCACTCAGTCCGGACTGGCTTCTTTAGCACTTTTGTCACGTGACCGCTACAGTGCCGGGATCCTAAAAGATTCGTTCTTTTAGCGAGTCCGGGTCCTTTCGGTCTTTTCTCTTTCCGGCTCATGATGCATTGGTTAACATTACGGAGTGGCCATGAGCCTGAACCCGAAAAGATTCGTTCTTTTTGCGAGTCCGGGTCCTTTCGGTCTTTTCTCTTTCCGGCTCATGCTGCATTGGTTAACATTACGGAGTGGCCATGAGCCGGAACCCGAAAAGATTCGCTCTTTTTGCGAGTCCTCCGGGTCCTTTCGGTCTTTTCTCTTTCCGGCTCATGCTGCATTGGTTAACATTACGGAGTGGCCATGAGCCGGAACCCGAAAAGATTCGTTCGTTTTGCGAGTCCTCCGGGTCCTTTCGGTCTTTTCTCTTTCCGGCTCATGCTGCATTGGTTAACATTACGGAGTGGCTATGAGCCGGAACCCGAAAAGATTCGTTCTTTTTGCGAGTCCTCCGGGTCCTTTCGGTCTTTTCTCTTTCCGGCTCATGCTGCATTGGTTAACATTATGGAGTGGCCATGAGCCGGAAACAGAAAAGATTAGTTCATCTTTCGAGTCATTCGGGTCTTTTCGGTTTTCTGTCATTGATGATGAACGGGTTACGCTCGGAAAACCACAAGAATGATGCGCATGCGCCAATGAACTAATCCCTCTCCAACACGACTCGTTCATACGGAGTCACATTAAAGATTTGTTCAAAAAGAACGAATCGCTCTTGAACGACACATCACTAGAACAAAGACTCACGCCGATCCACGAGTGATGCCAACACGACTCTGTTTACACCTTTCTATTAGGTGAGTTACAATGATTACCTATGCCTACCTTTATCGTTAAAGTGAAGTTGTGAATGGATAAACCAGTCAGAATGAAAATCGTAACATGTTATACTGTTGAATGAATGAATTGCGTTTGTAACTATTGGATCCACTTTGTATGCTCCGCATAGTGTTGCCTTGTGTTTGATGTGAGTTGCTAATTTATTAAGACGGTTTTAATGGGTTCTAAATGGCACATAATTTGTACACCAGGGGTTTAATGTCATTTTTGTAAAAAGAGATTTTTTAGTTATATAGCTTTGATGAAATTGTTGTAGATAATGTGTGGTTTGAATTGACAGTTTGTTTGTGGTGAATTAAGATAGTGTAGATATGGGAAGTTTTCTAATCATGGAAGAGAAAAGGGTTATCAATGTGGGTTCATGCATTTAAATATGTATTGGTGTTTAGTTGAGATGACTTTATTGTTGAACAAGGACGAAATCTGGGGGTAAAATGGACAGTGATCTGAAATTCGATGTGCAGATCAAATCAATTGTCAAGTCCAGTTTTTATCATTTACGACAACTAGCCAAAGTCAAGCCATTTTTATCAAGACATCATTTTGAGATTTTAATCCATGCTTTTATCTCATGTAGACCTGATTACTGTAATGCACTTTATGTTGGGCTCAGCCAGAAACTGCTGTCTCGTCTGCAATTAATTCAAAATGCTGCAGCCCGACTTTTAACAGGTACCCAAAAATTTGAGCACATCACTCCCATTTTAGCTTCTATGCATTGGCTACCGGTGCATTTTGGGATTGATTTTAAAATTCTTTTATTTGTTTTTAAATGTCTTAATGGCTTCGCCCCACAGTATTTGTCCGACCTGCTTCAGCCATACATTCCCTCACACCCTCTAAGGTCGGCAGATCAGTCTCTTTTAAGAGTCCCACAAACAAAGAGGAAATCTAGAGGTGATTGTGCTTTTGCAGTTGCTGCCCCCAGACTACGGAACAGTCTGCTCCTGCACATTAGGCAGGCTGACTCTCTTGTAGCTTTTAAATCCTCTTTGAAAACAAACTTTTTTTCTCTTTCTTTTAACTCAGTCTGAGATGTTGACTTTTACTGTGTTATGTCTTTACTATGTTTTTATTGTTTTTATCTTCATGTGTTTTATATGCTTTTGTATTTGTGGACAGCACTTTGGCCAACTGGGTTGATTTTAAAGTGCTCTATAAATGAAGTGGAGTTGAGAATGAGTAATGGAAAAACCATTGTTAGTGCATTCTGATATTTACAGTTGTGTTCAGAATTATTCTACCCCCACTGAAATTGAGTGTTTTGGCCAGTTTGACATTGATTTTGATTATTTCAGTCATCTTGTTTACAATTAAATCAAAGAGGCACACAAATATAACATAACTTTTATAATGAAATAACTACAAATGTCTTTTCTGTGCTCACATCATTATCAGTTTTATTCAACCCCCAAGTGACATTCAATCTTAGTACTTAGTACAACAACCCTGTCCAGTTATAACAGCTTTTAAACGTGAAGCATAGCTTGACACAAGTGTCTTGCAGAGATCTACATGTATCTTCGCCCATTCTTCATGGGCAAAAGCCTCCAGTTCAGTCACATTCTTAGGCTTGCGCGCTGCAACTGCTTTCTTTAAGTCCCACCAGAGGTTCTCAATCGGATTTAAGTCTGGTGACTGCGATGGCCACTCCAAAATGTTCCAGCCTTTAATCTGCAACCATGCTCTAGGAGCTGGAAGGGTGCTTAACAACATCAAAAGATTCATGGTGTGTATTTGTGTTTTTTTTTCTTTTCAGAGGTTCGCCACCTGAGGGCGCACGCGCTCCAAAAACCGCAGAGAGAGAGAGAGAGAGAGAGAGAGAGAGAAGGCCAGGGCCCAGGGGTGAGTAACGGTTTTTGCTCAATTTCTCTCCGATCTCTTGGTCACTTTCGATAAATTACTGCTTGTGGGAGATTTTAATATTCATGTAGATGAACCAGGTGATGCCCTTGGACTGTCATTTATAGACCTACTAAATTCATGTGGGGTTCAACAAAACATTTCCAGACCACCTCATCGTCTTAATCACACATTAGATTTAATAATATCCCACGGATTAGACGTCAGTGATATGAACATTATACCTCAGTCTGATGATTTTACAGACCATTATCTCGTCATGTTCACATTACCAGTAGAGCAGATTAGTCGCGTGTCACCACGTTATAGACTCGGTAGGACTATTGTTCCATCAACTAAGGACTGATTCATAAGTAACCTGCCCAATCTGTCTATTTGTCTAACCACTATCCCCGGAATCCGAACGATCAAGACGAATTAACTAACATGATAGGCACCTCCCTCGCTAGCACATTAGACATCAGGTTAAAAAAGGTTAGAGAAATAATACCTGCACCATGGTATAATAGCCATACTCGTGCCCTCAAGAGAGAAACCCGTGCTCTATAGAGGAAATGGAGAAAAAAAATGAATGAGCGGTTTTTAGACTTGCATACAGAGACAGTATGCTCAGTTACAGACAGGCACTAAAGGCTGCGAGGGTTTAGCACCTGAGCAAACTGATAGAAAACAATCAGAACAATCGCAGGTTCCTTTTTAACACAGTGGCTACACTAACAACAAATCAGTTATCTGTAAAGAGTATTCCATCTCAGTTTAGTAGTGAAGACTTTATGAATTTCTTCACTGAAAGAATTGAAAATATAAGAAACACAATTTCTGACGTCCAGCCTCTGACAGCATCCTGTGTTCCAGTCTCACCTGAAATTACTCAGTTACAATTACAGTGTTTTACAAGTATAGGACAGGAAGAGCTGTACGGCCTTATAAATAAAACCAAATCCACAACATGTGTGTTAGATCCTATTCCCACCGAACTGCTAAAAGACGAGTTACTTGCAGCTGGAGAGCCTATTCTTAATATCATTAAATCCTCGCTATCCCTCGGTCATGTCCCTAAACCTTTCAAGTTAGCAGTTATCAAGCCTCTCATCAAGAAACCAAATTTAAAAAAGGTTTCTTAAAATGTATTTATAACTACATAAAATAATAATAATAAACTATTATAAAATGTATTTAAAACTACAGTGGCAAAATTCGACGCATATTCGCTACTCGATACAGTCGACATATTTCACAAGCGCTAGCACTGTGGCTTTTCGTCCAAAGGTCACTAGTTAGAGGCTAGCGGGCGGGTTCTTGAGGCGGAGCTTGCACATACTTCCGTGGGTTTCCTGTAGGTCCGTGGCCACAGATGCTAATGAGTGAAGTGTGAAAAGAGTGATTTCTCTCTCTCTCTCTCTCTCTCTCTCTCTCCCTAGTAGAAATGCTTTACAGAGTCAGTAAAAGCACAGGGTTCTCTCCACGCCGCGACTGCGATGACGTGTCTGTGTGAATTCGTGAAGGCCAATAAATTGCGTTGGTGTTCTGGCTTTGACATGTGCTGTCTTTTAAACAGAGTCTGCTTTTACTTGTTCCCTTAGATTCTCCTTGTGAAATTCCCGCGGTTGCGTTGTCCGTTTTGACGAGTTGATTTCTTCTGCTCGTCGCAGTCAGCAGGACAATGCCAGAAACACACAGCCAACGTCAGCGAGAGATGTGCGTGTGTTTATGAGAGCCGACCGCACTCCAAAAGCCACACTCAAGACTCACTCAGAGAACAACATACGGGTAAAGTGCACGCGATGCCAGGCTGCCCAATAGCGGAAGGAGAGCAGATTTGGTGTCCAGCACACGTTTTGTTCGATGCGTTTGTAAAATGTACAAATTGTTTATGGTAAAATGTTAAAAATGTAAAAAAAATAAAGAATCCAAAACAATCTTAGCTCACTTTTTGTACGTGTTTCATCTATGATTCGTACATTGGATATTGTGATTTTCTCGGGGACGTCGTAGAAGTGATCATTTTGAAGTGTTTTGAACATTTCTTATATTTTTTTCAATTTAACAAGAAATCAGTCGCACTAAGAGAAAAACTAAAGTGTTGCCCATAAATGTTTACCCGTTTACTACCTCGTTCGTTCATTGTCTGTATTCGTTGTGAAAATTAATGAACGCGATCTGTGTCTTTGCAGAGAAGAGTATCCTTCAATCGTAATCCGCTCATACGAAGTGTCAAAGCGGTGGCCCTTTGCATCAATCGGTACCCAGGAAGCAGCTCTCGCGTTTCCCAAATCCATCTTCCTTTTCAGAGTCAAAGGCTTATGGTGCCGGTGCACGTTTCCAGCGCCGTTTGGGAAGATTGCGGGGTACGCCCTAGAATTGAGCAAATTCACTGATCTCGCCGCATGTTTTTGCTCCAGTGGAGTAAACCGGAGAAAACCCGCTCACGAGAATGAGCAAGTTCCTTTTGGAAGAGCCCGGCTGGCCTCGAACCAGCAACCTTCTCACTAAAAGAGGAACAGCGATACCCGGCATGCCACTCGCAACAAATCATCTGCAATGTATTCACGTGAGAAAAATGAGATGGAGAAAAAAACAAAAAAAACAACGGACAAGCCTCTGTCACCCAAAAGCCCGTCGCTGACACAGCTACACCGGCGTGATGCTGATGACGAGTCCCACCCCGACTCATCATGGTCAAAATGTAAAGTGCCCTCGCATTGGTTACGTACTCAATGGCATTGAGCACCTAACAAATGTTCTAGGGCATGCGCGGTAATGAATATCGAAACACATGCGCGATGACGTACTCAATAGTATTGAGGACGTAATCAATGTTCATACGCGCATGCGCTGTGATGGATTTTGAAACTCCCATACCCTGTGATTAGGTTTTAAAGTCTATGGTTAAGACCATAGATATTTTATAATTAGACAAGTGTTCTTTGAAAAGACATAACAATTATACTGGCACGAAATACTCTTTTTTTTTTTTTTTTCCCGATTCGTTTGATCACTCGTTTTGGAAGTGCATAAATACAGCAGTTTGTGAAATTCGATTTTAAGTAATTGTATTGTTGATATTCAAATTATTATTTGCTATTGTTGTTGTTCTAATGCTGTTTATTTCTTTATTTTAAATGCATTTTTATTTTATACATTTATTTTATTTAACAATATGAAGCCGTGCGAAAGAAAAAAAAAAGTGCGCATCCTCTTCCCCTCACCGCCAATCCACACAGACTTCAGACACATCAGTGAGCTGCCGCCCCGCTCACAGCCAATGGTAACGTGGAGCGCTTGTCTTAAAATGGCGACGTGGAGCGCTCGTCATTCAATGGTGACGTGGCGCGCTTGTCATTCAATAGTGACGTCGTGCGCTTACTACAAATGGCCTATTATGCAGTGCATTTCAGTTGACGGTGACCGGAAATATTCAGGGTCTCCCCAAAACACTCTGTTCGCGAGCAGCGTGTGATTCTCGGTGGGCTTAAGCTCTCAGGTCTTTTGGTTCCTCGTCTCAACGGAGTAGATTCAAGGTTTGCTCAAACAGGGACCTATGCAAATGACGTTCAACTCTATTGGTTGCGTCGTCACGCTCGTCATTCTCGTCACGCCTGACTGATAAACGTTTGTTTAGACTTGATGTGTCTGGTTTTACTTGCCTAGAAATGCTTTTGTCTTTTATTTGAAGCTCGTGGTTAACTGGACGCTTAACCACTTCAACAGATTCGTGCTGTGTATTTGTGTTTTTTTCTTTTCAGAGGTTCGCCACCTGAGGGCGCACACGCTCCAAAAACCGCAGAGAAAGAAAGAGAGAGAGAGAGAGAGAGAGAGAGAGAGAGGGCCAGGTTTGAGTAACGGTTTTTTGTTCAATTTCTCTCTGATCTCTTGGTCACTTTTGATAAATTACTGCTTGTGGGAGATTTTAATATTCATGTAGATGAAACAGGTGATGCCCTTGGACTGTCATTTATAGACCTAGTAAATTCATTTGGGGTTCAACAAAACATTTCCAGACCACCTCATAGTCTTATTAGGGAAATATACACCACTTATTAATTAATTTTTTCCTCTTTTTTGAGTTTCAACTTGTTGGTTTACTGTAAAGCTGCTTTGAGACACTGTCCGTTGTGAAAAGCGCTATATAAATAATCAAACTTGAACTTGTGTGCTATTGCGGCTGTGTTTAAAAAAAAAAAAAAGGGATAGAGACAAGAAAATTCGAGACTTGTCTTTTTCCTCTCTAAAGATGGGTTGCAGCTATAACTACAGTGACAAAATTTAGCTTTGAGAGCAAAACTGACATTCCAAATGTGTCCGTGACTGCGGCCCTTTGGGCCTGTGCTAAGGCTGTTCTTTACAGTCGACGCATTTCACAAGAGCTAGCACTGTGGCTTTTCATCCAAAGGTCACTCGTTCGAGGCTAGCGGGCGGCTCCTGCTGGTTACAGATGCTAATGAGCCAAGTACGGGTTTCTTTTTCAAAAAGCAGCAGAAACGAAGGCTGTGACAGTGATTTCTCTCTCTCTCTCTCTCTCTCTCTCTCTCTCTCCCTAGTAGAAATGCTTTACAGAGTCAGTAAAAGCACAGGGTTCTCTCCACGCCGCGACTGCGATGGCGTGTCTGTGTGAATTCGTGAAGGCCAATAAAGTGCGTTGGTGTTCTGCCTTTGACATGCGCTGTCTTTTAAACAGAGTCTGCTTTCACTTGTTCCCTTAGATTCTCCTGGTGAAATTCCCACGGTGGCGTTATCCGTTTTGACGAGTTGATTTCTTCTGCTCGTCGCAGTCAGCAGGACAATGCCAGAAACACACAGCCAACGTCAGCGAGAGATGTGCGTGTGTTTATGAGAGCCGACCGCACTCCAAAAGCCACACTCAAGACTCACTCAGAGAACAACATACGGGTAAAGTGCACGCGATGCCAGGCTGCCCAATAGCGGAAAGAGAGCAGATTTGGTGTCCAGCACACGTTTTGTTCGATGCGTTTGTAAAATGTACAAATTGTTTATGGTAAAATGTTAAAAATGTAAAAAAATAAAGAAACCAAAACAATCTTAGCTCACTTTTTGTACGTGTTTCATCTATGATGCGTACAGTGGATATTGTGATTTTCTCGGGACCGTCGTAGAAGTGATCATTTTGAAGTGTTTTGAACATTTCTTATATTTTTTTTTCAATTTAACAAGAAATCAGTCGCACTAAGAGAAAAACTAAAGTGTTGCCTATAAATGTTTACCGTTTACTACCTGGTTCGTTCATTGTCTGTATTCGTTGTGAAAATTAATGAACGCGATCTGTGTCTTTGCAGAAGAGTATCCTTCAATCGTAATCCGCTCATACGAGGTGTCAAAGCGGTGGCCCTTTGCCTCAATCGGTCCCCAGGAAGCAGCTCTCGCGTTTCCCAAATCCATCTTCCCTTTTCAGATTCAAAGGCTTATGGTGCCGGTGCACGTTTCCAGCGCCGTTTGGGAAGATTGCGGGGTACGCACTAGAATTGAGCCACTTCAATGATCTCGACGCATGTTTCTGCTCTCGTGGAGTAAACCGGAGAAAACACGCTCACGAGAATGGGCAAGTTGCTCTCGGAAGGGCCCCGGCTGGCCTCGAACCAGCAACCTTCTCACTAAAATAGGAACAGCGATACCCGGCGTGCCGCTCGCAACAAATCATCTGCAATGTATTCACGTGAGAAAAATGAGATGGAGAAAAAAAAAAGAAACGGACAAGCCTCTGTCACCCGAAAGCCCGTCGCTGGCACAGCTACACCGGCGTGATGCTGATGACGAGTCCCACCCCGACTCATCCGTGTCACAATGTAAAGTGCCCTCGCGTCAAGCACATTTCTCGAGTGTTCTGTGAAAAGACATAACAATTATACTAACACGAAGTATTGTTTTTGCTCTGATGAACCCGGCTCGTTTGATCACTCATTTTGGAATTGCAGAAATACAGCAGTTTGTGAAATTCGATTTTAAGTTATTGTATGGTATGATATTCATATTATTATTATTATTTAGGAGCTGGAAGGGCGTTAAAAAAACAATGAATGAGTGAATTATTATTATAGTGGTGGTGGTTGTTGTTGTTGTTCTAATGCTGTTTATCTCTTTATTTTAAATACGTTTTTATTTTATTTAACGCTGTCAAATATGAAGCCGTGCGGAAGGAAGGAGAAAAAAAAAAAGAAGGAAAAAAAAAAAAAAAAAAGGCAGGGTCCCTTCCTCCTCCCTCACCGCAATCCACCTAGACTTCAAACACATCGGTGAGCAGTTTCCCGCTCCCAAGCAGCTGAGACGTCGTGAGTCTTATATATGTGGTCCAATACGCAGAGCGTTTCGGTTGACGGTGACCAGAATTTTTCACGGTCTTCCCCAACACTCTGTTAGCGAGCAGCGTGCAGTTCTCGGTCGACGGCAGCTCTCGGGTCATTTGTTAACTTGTCTCGACGGAGTGGATTCAAGTTTTGTCTCAAACAGCGACCTATGCAAATGAGTTCAATCCTATAGGTCGCGTCGTCACGCTCGTCACGCCAGACTGTTGAACGTTTGTTTAGATTTGACGTGTCCATGTTTGACTCGCCTAACCTCTTAAGCCCTGAGGCCTATTTTCCGAAAATCCTATACTTTTACTTTTTTAAGGCATTTCTCAGCTTTTACAAGGCCTAAACTGCAAATCTTGGTATCAAAATGAAGATAGATTCTTGGGGAGTGGTGTGGATGAGTTAATTTGACAGTCAAGAACACAGGGTAAGAGTAATTGATGTTGGAATGGCCAAAAAATGAACTCCGCTTAAAAAAAAAACACATGTTTCCTCCAATATCTCCTTATTTTACTTATAATGAAGCAAATAAACACAATCAATTGTAACCACTACATGTCAAGAACATCTGTAGCAAGTTTGGTGTTCATACTACAAGAAACTAATATTCTGTAAAGGTTTTGATTGAACAAAGTTCAGGCGTAATCCATGTTGGCACAATAATTGAAATATGGAAAAAATCTTGTCCAAAGCTTCAGCTACGTTCATAGTCTTCTTTTCTTGCTTACGGGACATGATTTCAGCAAAAAAAAACTCATGAAGAAACGCTGTAAAAGGGTGGTGGAAGCTCATTTACCCCATCTTGCTGCGCTTTTGGAAACGTTTCACTCACAAACGCTTTGATGTCGAGCTTCTGCGTGTCCGTACCCCCCCCCCCCCCCCCACGACCATCTGTCCAATCCGGGAGCTCTATATATCGCTCTGATTCTGATGAAGCCAATGAGATCAACCATTTTGAGACTGACGGGATCGCTAACGAATCACACGACGCGCGGCGTGGAGAGACCACCTCTTACGCACGGGGAGTCATTCCATATTTGGTGACGTCATGAGGCCACGGAGCAACAGAAAAAATCAAAAATGGCGTTTCCGTGAAGCTATCGACCGGACATAACAACAAACGGACTTTTATCGCTATGGAAATAACTTTTTGTTGAAAAAACGGCAACGGTAAGACAAGATTTACCGTATTTTTTGGCTCATAAGACGCACCGGCACATAAGACGCACCCAATTTTTAAAGAGGAAAATCCAGAAAAAAAGATTCTGAACCAAATACTGTTGTAAAATATTTTATATCAACTGCGTAAAAGTTAACAGCCAAACATGTAACATGAACAGACAGTAAACAGTAAAAGTAACAAAAAAAAGGCTGTAATGTTTTTCTTTGGCCCCACTCATCACTCTAAAGTCCACCATTCGTTATCACCATCACTGTTCCAGTGCAACATTGTCACTACATTACTAATAATAGCCAGTAACATTGTCACTACATTACTAATAATAGCCAGTAACATTGTGACTACATTACTAATAATAGCCAGTAACATTGTCACTACATTACTAATAATATCTAGTAAGATTGCCCCCACATTAGTAATAATACAGTGGTTCTCAAACTTTTTTAGTCGAGCCCCCCTGTAATCAAACACTCCCTAATTGCAGAACATGTTACTTCCGTTTGTTATCTCGTATGTACATGTGTGAGATGTACCGTTGAGAGATGATTTGAGTTTGAGTTTATTAAAGAAAAGTTTCAGTCATTGAGATCGTTTTGATACATATTCGTTTTGACGCCCGCGAGAGAGAGAGAGATAGAGAGCGAGGGCTGGAAACAAGCGTATGCTTTTTGATCTAATATAAATCCTTTTGATTTTTGTCAGCTTATGAAAACCCAAATAACTCCAAGGGATCAAACTGTCCAAGATTGTGAAACTGTCCAAGTGAATGTTTAGCGGAAATAAAACCCTCACAGACTGAAGACGATGCTTATCGATCATCATCTTATTGTCAGAATCAAAAAACATAGCAGACAAACTATGAGCTGTGCCCATTTCACATCTTGAAATGTATTTTAGCATGAGAAAACGGGTTTGTAGCGTGAGAGATCACTCAAATACGAGTCAGCTGATCTCTGTAGTTTCGCTCGTGACGTAAGTATGGATGCGGATGCCAAAGGCATTGTGGGAAATGTAGTTTTTCCCCCCGTTTTCGTTACGTCCGCGCAATGGCAGAGATGGGCGATGACGTCAGCGCGCAGCGCTTGGTAAACAAATATGGCCGCGGCTTCGGCCTAGCTCCGGAGCTCTTACACCTCTCATAGGTAAACAAGGTAAGGTAAACAAAACGATCTCAATATGGATACATATTGCACATAAACAAAAGCGTGGTCATGAATTATACTCCGGATATGTTGTTGTTTATTTGCATGGCGTTCGAGCTGTGGTTCACGAATATGAAATTGAATTAGATGCGTTTTTAGAGGAGTTTCCGCTGAACACAACAGTATTTAATATGTCTAGGCTATTCTCAGTGTTAGTGAGCTATGAGTGAAAATGTAACGCACAAGGGGGCAAGTCCCCGGTACCGGGGACTCTCGGGCTTAAGAGGCTAAGAAATGCTGTTGTCTTTTGTGCTGTTCAAGACTAATTTATAATTTTGTTAAAAAAGTGAAATTTATTATTTGCAAGTTTATCTGGGTTCATAGTTACGTTGTAGTAGTTTATGTAAGGCATAGGGCTTTTATTTTGAAGGTCTTATAGGCGGAAGTGATTCTTCTTCGCGGTTCTCCGTTCGAAAGCAGTAGTGATGGGAAGTTCGGATCATTTTACGGATTCGGTTCTTTGAGTCTCGTTCAGTAAAATGAGCGGATCTTTTTTCGAGTCATTTCGTTCATTTTACTAAAATATCAATAAATGTTGTGTGTACTTTCACATCTACTAGCGTTTTATACACAAACGCGAATCACACTACAAATAAGACAAAACTATAATGCTAAATTTAAAATGAATATAAATATATTACTAAAGCCTACCTGGATCTTTTAGTCTGGTTTACCCAAACTCTGATCTGTCTTCTTTAGATTTAAATCTCTTTTGTTCGACACAAAATTACTTCACTCTGATATTAACGTGTGCAGTCCGAGCACTCAGTCCGGACTTCTTTGTCACGTGACCGCTACAGTGCCGGGATCCGAAAAGATTAGTTCTTTTTGCGAGTCCGGGTCCTTTCGGTCTTTTCTCTTTCCGGCTCATGATGCATTGGTTAACATTACGGAGTGGCCATGAGCCGGAACCCGAAAAGATTCGTTCTTTTTGCGAGTCCTCCGGGTCCTTTTGGTCTTTTCTCTTTCCGGCTCATGCTGCATTGGTTAACATTACGGAGCGGCCATGAGCCGGAAACAGAAAAGATTAGTTCATCTTTCGAGTCATTCGGGTCTTTTTGGTCTTCTGTCATTGATGATGAACGGGTTACGCTCGGAAAACCACAAGAATGATGCGCATGCGCCAATGAACGAATCCCTCTCCAACACGACTCGTTCATACGGAGTCACATTAAAGATTTGTTCAAAAAGAGCGAATCGTTCTTGAACGACACATCACTAGAACAAAGACTCACGCCGATCCACGAGTGATGCCAACACGACTCTGTTTACTCCTTTCTATTAGGTGAGTTACAATGATTACCTATGCCTACCTTTATCGTTAAAGTGAAGTTGTGAATGGATAAATCAGTCAGAATGAAAATGGTAACATGTTATACTGTTGAATGAATGAATTGCGTTTGTAACTATTGGATCCACTTTGTATGCTCCGTATAGTGTTGCCTTGTGTTTGATGTGAGTTGCTAATTTATTAAGACGGTTTTAATGGGTTCTAAATGGCACATAATTTGTACACCAGGGGTTTAATGTCATTTTTATAAAAAGAGATTTTTTTAGTTATATAGCTTTGATGAAATTGTTGTAGATAATGTGTGGTTTGAATTGACAGTTGGTTTGTGGTGAATAAAGATTGTGTAGATATGGGAAGTTTTCTAATCATGGAAGAGAAAAGGGTTATCAATGTGGGTTCATGCATTTAAATATGTATTGGTGTTTAGTTGAGATGACTTTATTGTTGAACAAGGACGAAATCTGGGGGTAAAATGGACAGTGATCTGAAATTCGATGTGCAGATCAAATCAATTGTCAAGTCCAGTTTTTATCATTTACGACAACTAGCCAAAGTCAAGCCATTTTTATCAAGACATCATTTTGAGATTTTTAATCCATGCTTTTATCTCATGTAGACTTGATTACTGTAATGCACTTTATGTTGGGCTCAGCCAGAAACTGCTGTCTAGTCTGCAATTAATTCAAAATGCTGCAGCCCGACTTTTAACAGGTACCAAAAAATTTGAGCACATCACTCCCATTTTAGCTTCTATGCATTGGCTACCGGTGCATTTGGGGGTTGATTTTAAAATTCTTTTATTTGTTTTTAAATGTCTTAATGGCCTCGCCCCACAGTATTTGTCCGACCTGCTTCAGCCATACATTCCCTCCCACCCTCTAAGGTCGGCAGATCAGTCTCTTTTAAGAGTCCCACAAACAAAGAGGAAATCTAGAGGTGATCGTGCTTTGCAGTTGCTGCCCCCAGACTATGGAACAGTCTGCCCCTGCACATTAGGCAGGCTGACTCTCTTGTAGCTTTTAAATCCTCTTTGAAAACATACTTTTTCTCCCTTGCTTTTAACTCAGTCTGAGATGTTGACTTTTACTGTGTTATGTCTTTACTATGTTTTTATTGTTTTTTATCTTCATGTGTTTTATATGCTTTTGCATTTGTGGACAGCACTTTGGCCAACTGGGTTGATTTTAAAGTGCTCTATAAATAAAGTTGAGTTGAGAATGAGTAATGGAAAAACCATTGTTAGTGCATTCTGATATTTACAGTTGTGTTCAGAATTATTCTGCCCCTACTGAAATTGAGTGTTTTGG
Organism: Danionella cerebrum; assembly: GCA_007224835.1. Classification (NCBI taxonomy): domain Eukaryota; kingdom Metazoa; phylum Chordata; class Actinopteri; order Cypriniformes; family Danionidae; genus Danionella; species Danionella cerebrum. The sequence continues at coordinate 18,369 of SRMA01024414.1, forward strand.
CCAGTTTGACATTGATTTTGATCATTTCAGTCATCTTGTTTACAATTAAATCAAAGAGGCACTTGTAAATCAGACAAATATAACCTAACTTTTATAATGAAATAACTACAAATGTCTTTTCTGTGCTCACATCATTCAGTTTTATTCAACCCCCAAGTGACATAACTGGACAGGGTTGTTGTACTAAGATTGAATAACAGCTTTTAAACGTGAAGCATAGCTTGACACAAGTGTCTTGCAGAGATCTACGTGTATCTTCGCCCATTCTTCATGGGCAAAAGCCTCCAGTTCAGTCACATTCTTAGGCTAGCGCGCTGCAACTGCTTTCTTTAAGTCCCACCAGAGGTTCTCAATCGGATTTAAGTCTGGTGACTGCGATGGCCACTCCAAAATGTTCCAGCCTTTAATCTGCAACCATGCTCTAGTGGACTTGGCGGTATGCTTGGGATCGTTGTCCTGTTGAAAGGTCCAACGTCTCCCAAGCCTCAGGTTTGTGACGGACTGCATCACATTTTCATCCACTATCTCCTGGTACTGACGAGAATTCATGGTACCTTGCACACGCTGAAGCTTCCCTGTACCTGTAGAAGCAAAACAGCCCCAAAGCATGATTGACCCCGGCCATGCTTCACAGTAGGCAAGGTGTTCTTTTCTTCATAGGCCTTGTTCTTCCTCCTCCAAACATAGCGTTGATCCATGGGCCCAAACAGTTCTAATTTTGTTTCATCAGTCCACAGAACACTATCCCAAAACTTCTGTGGTTTGTCCACATGTCTTTTGGCATAATGCAGTCGACTCTTCTTATTCTTTGGAGACAGCAAGGGGGTGTGCCTGGGAGTTCTGGCATGGAGGCCTTCATTACGCAGTGTGCGCCTTATTGTCTGAGCTGAAACTTCAGTTCCCACATCTGACAAATCTTTTTTCAGTTCCTCAGCAGTCACACGGGGACTTTTCTCCACTTTGCTCTTCAGGTAGCACACAGCAGTCGAAGTCAGCATCTTCTTTCTGCCACGACCAGGCAGCGTTTCAACAGTGCCCTTTGCCTTGAATTTGCGAATGATACTTCCTATGATGTCTATGGTATGTTTAACATCTTTGCAATCATCTTAGAGCCATTGCCCTTCCTGTGAAGAGAAATCACCTGTTCTCTTGTCTTCCTGGACCATTCTCTTGACTTCACCATGTTTGTAAAAACACCAGTAAATGTCTAGAAGTAGCCGAGTATCACAGTCATTTTAAATCTGCCTAATTGGTGCTTATTATGCTTGATTGCTGCTAGTTGACATCCACAGGTGTTTTCAATACCTGATCGAAAACACTTGAATGAACCCCTGTTCTTAAGAGTGGTAGTCTTTAAGGGGTTGAATAATTGTGTCAATGAAGAAATCACAAAAAAACATTGAATATTTCATGCAACAGATTATTTCAAGTAAAGATAAGTTAATTTTTACAAGTAAATTCTAATTTGGAGTTTTTGTGTTGAATTAATTCTTTTCAAGCGAGTAAATCTACTTAATTTTTTAGCTCACACGTTGCCGTTTTTCATGGCGTTGTATAAACGTGTTTTTAACAGTTAGTGTTGGAAAAATTCCAAAAGAAGTGCACCGACACCACGAATCCAATTGATGTTAATTTTAATTCCCTATTTGACATACTAAGTTTGATACCTATTTTTGATCAAGGAGATTAAGAGCATATGGAGGCGAAAAGCATCATAGAGAGAGAGAAGGAGAGAAGAACATCCGAATACCAGAATGGAACAAGTTCAAGTTCAAGTTAGTTTTATTTATATAGCGCTTTTCACAACAGACATTGTCTCAAAGCAGCTTTACAGTAAACCAACAAGTTTAAACTCAACAAAGTGAAAAGAAATTAATTACTAAGTGGTGTACGTGTCCCTGATGAGCGAGCCTGGGGCGACTGTGGCAAGGAAAACTCCCTTTTGGAAGAAACCTTGAGAGGAACCGGACTCAAAAGGGAAACCCATCCTCATTTGGGTAACAACAGCAGTGTGATAAACTATGGTATAAACATATGATCTGGTAGTATGAACAGATAATATAGTATAAACAGATGATATAATAATATAAACATAAACAGAAAATATAGTATAAACAGATGATGACTGTGTTCGGTGTAGGTCCAGGGGTGCCGGAACATCTCCAGGTGAGTCTGTTTGTTAGGTTGAGGGCTGGTGGCGAGCCTCCAGGCGTTGGATCTTCTCCTGATGAGTCTGGTTGTTGGGGTGAGGAGCTGGTGGGCAGGGCCTCCGGGAGCCTCAGGATGAGTATTGGAAGAAGAGTGGAGTTGGTGGGCTGCGGTCCAGGGGGCGCCAGAACATCTCCAGGTGGATCTGGTTGTTAGGGTGAGGTGATGGTGAGCAAAGCCTCTGCGAATCTCAGGATGAGTATGGAAAAGAAGAAAAGAAGAGAGGAGCAGAATTAGCGTAGCTGCTGTTCATAATATTAATATAGTTTAATGTAATATTAATATAGTTTAATGTAATATTAATATAGTTTAATGTAATATTAATATAGTTTAATGTAAGATCACAGTTTTTCGCGGAGTTAAGTATAGGCTTTACTGAAAAGATACGTCTTTAATCTACACTTAAACTGGGCGAGTGAGTCTGAGCCACGGACGCTGTCAGGAGGCTATTCCAGAGTTTAGGGGCTAAATGTGAGAACGCTCTACCGCCTTTAGTGCTCTTTGCTATTCTAGGAACTACTAGAAGTCCAGAGTTTTGAGATCTTAAAGTGCGTGTGGGGTTGTACCGTGTTAGGAGGTTTGATAGATAACTGGGCGCTAATCCATTAAGGGCTTTATACGTCAATAGCATTATTTTGTAATCAATGCGAAATTTGACGGGTAGCCAATGTAGAGATGATAAAACTGGGGTTATATGGTCATATTTCTTTGTTCTAGTTAGAACTCTAGCTGCTGCATTTTGCACTAACTGTAACTTATTTATTAATGATACTGAACAACCGCCCAGTAATGCATTACAATAATCTAGTCTAGAGGTCATAAATGCATGGACGAGCTTCTCTGCATCAGATAACGATAACATGTTTCTAAGTTTTGAAATATTTCTGAGTTGAAAGAAGGCTGTTCTTATGGTATGACTGATGTGATTTTTAAAAGATAAGTCGCTGTCTAAGATAACTCCCAGGTTTCTTACTGTGGAACTAGCGGTTACCGTACATCCCTCTAAACTAAAATTTAAATGCTGGGTGTTCTGTGTGCTGTTCTTGTTGCCGATGAGCAAGATCTCCGTTTTATCTGGATTTAATAGAAGAAATTTATGAGTCATCCAAACTTTTAAGTCTTTAACACAATCTGTTAACCTTGCCAAGTGTGATGCTTCTCCCGGTTTTGAGGAGATGTACATCTGGGTATCATCGGAGTAGCAGTGGAAGCTAATTCCATGCTTTCTAATAATATTACCTATGGGAAGCATGTATAATGTGAAAAGTAGGGGTCCTAAGACAGAGCCTTGTGGAACCCATATTTTACTTGCATTAGAGTAGATTGTTCTCCATTTAAGTCTACAAACTGGTAACGATCAGACAGATATGATTTAAACCATTTAAATGCTGATCCCTGAATGCCTATGAGATTTTGTAAGCGATCTAGTAGGAGGTCATGATCAATAGTGTCGAATGCAGCACTAAGGTCTAATAAAACTAAGAGAGAGACGCAGCCTTGGTCTGAAGCTAAGAGAAGATCATTTGTGATCTTTACTAGTGCAGTTTCTGGGCTATGATGGGGCCTGAAACCTGACTGAAACTCTTCAAAGATATTGTTGTCTTTCAGGAAACTACATAACTGGGCAGACACAATCTTTTCTAAAATCTTAGACATAAAAGAAAGGTTTGAGATTGGTCTGTAGTTTGATAGTTTGTTTTGATCTAAATTTGGTTTCTTGATGAGAGGCTTGACAACTGCTAACTTGAAAGGTTTAGGGACATGACCGAGGGATAGCGAGGAGTTAATGATATTAAGAATAGGCTCTCCGGCTGCATGTAACCCGTCTTTTAGCAGTTTGGTTGGAATAGGATCTAACACACATGTTGTGGATTTGGTTTTATTTATAAGGCCGTACAGCTCTCCCTGTCCTATACTTGTAAAACACTGTAATTGTAACTGAGTAATTTCAGGTGAGACTGGAACACAGGATGCTGTCAGAGGTTGGACGTCAGAAATTGTGTTTCTTATATTTTCAATTTTTTCAGTGAAGAAGTTCATAAAGTCTTCACTACTAAACTGAGATGGAATACTCTTTACAGATAACTGATTTGTTGTTAGTGTAGCCACTGTGTTAAAAAGGAACCTGGGATTGTTCTGATTGTTTTCTATCAGTTTGCTCAGGTGCTGAACCCTCGCAGCCTTTAGTGCCTGTCTGTAACTGAGCATACTGTCTCTGTATGCAAGTCTGAAAACCTCTAGTTTAGTATTTCTCCATTTCCTCTCTATAATGCGGGTTTCTCTCTTGAGGGCGCGAGTGTGGCTGTTATACCATGGTGCAGGTGTTTTTTCTCTAACCTTTTTTAACCTGATTGGGGCGCCGGTGTCTAATGTGCTAGTGAGAGAGGTGCCTATCATGTTAGTTAGTTCGTCTAGATTGTTCGGATTTCGGGCTGTAGTTAGATAATTAGACAGATCGGGCAGGTTACTTATGAATCTGTCCTTAGTTGATGGAACAATAGTCCTACCGAGTCTATAGCGTGGTGACACGCGACTAATCTGCTCTACTGGTAATGTGAACATGACGAGATAATGGTCTGTAAAATCATCAGACTGAGGTATAATGTTCATATCACTGACGTCTAATCCGTGGGATATTATTAAATCTAATGTGTGATTAAGACGATGAGGTGGTCTGGAAATGTCTTGTTGAACCCCACATGAATTTA